>JAQNBH010000016.1:14645989-14776610 GCA_028752905.1 Cladorhizidae sp. MBARI D1340-BT2 | reverse complement strand
CAAGTGGGCGTTCGTGGCAACCGAATGCATTTCACAACTGCACTGGGATTCTTATCAGGATGGCTCTGTTACTATGACAACACTCCACCCTCCCTTGTCTCAGCTTAAACAAAGAATGACAATTACACAGCCGATTTGATTCTGTCTTCCTCGGGGGAACTCACAAAATGACATACATGAGTGCTTAACATACATGAGTGCTTAACCAATTTAACGCCATAAGCATATGGCGCAAACTAGGTCACCGCCGGGAAAAATTATAAAAATCGAATGCCCAAAATACTATTTTTAAAAAATTTAAAAAATTACTTCCGGTTTGGACGGTGTGTGTGTGTGTGTGGGGGGGGGGGGGGGGGGGGGGGGAGAAAAATAATGGCCGACAATCTACTGCATTTGTGAACGGTCTTTCTCTGTTTCTGGAAGTTCTTCTTTGCACACACAGGACAGGACAGGTCTGGTGTATGCACACACAGGACAGGACAGGTCTGGTGTACGCACACACAGGACAGGACAGGTCTGGTGTACGCACACACAGGACAGGACAGGTCTGGTGTATGCACACACAGGACAGGACAGGTCTGGTATATGCACACACAGGACAGGGACAGGACTGGTGTATGCACATACAGGACAGGACAGGTCTGGTGTATGCACATAAAGGACAGGACAGGTCTGGTGTATGCACACACAGGACAGGACAGGTCTGGTGTATGCACATACAGGACAGGACAGGTCTGGTGTATGCACACACAGGACAGGGCAGGTCTGGTCTACGCACACACAGGACAGGACAGGTCTGGTATACGGACACACAGGACAGGACAGGTATGGTGTGTGCACACACATGGACAGGACAGGTCTGGTGTATGCACACACAGGACAGGACAGGTCTGGTGTATGCACATACAGGACAGGACAGGTCTGGTGTACGCACACACAGGACAGGACAGGTCTAGTGTGTGCACACACAGGACAGGACAGGTCTGGTGTATGCACACACAGGACAGGACAGGTCTGGTGTATGCACATACAGGACAGGACAGGTCTGGTGTACGCACACACAGGACAGGACAGGTCTAGTGTGTGCACACACAGGACAGGACAGGTCTGGTGTACGCACACACAGGACAGGACAGGTCTGGTGTATGCACACACAGGACAGGTATGGTGTACGCAGACACAGGACAGGACAGGTCTGGTGTACGCACACACAGGACAGGACAGGTCTGGTATATGCACACACAGGACAGGGACAGGTCTGGTGTATGCACACACAGGACAGGACAGGTCTGGTGTACGCACACACAGGACAGGACAGGTCTGGTGTATGCACACACAGGACAGGTATGGTGTACGCAGACACAGGACAGGACAGGTCTGGTGTACGCACACACAGGACAGGACAGGTCTGGTGTACGCACACACAGGACAGGACAGGTCTGGTATATACACACACAGGACAGGACAGGTCTGGTGTATGCACACACAGGACAGGACAGTCTGGTATACGCACAACAGGACAGGACAGGTCTGGTGTACGCACACACAGGACAGGACAGGTATGGTGTGTGCACACACAGGACAGGACAGGTCTGGTGTATGCACACACAGGACAGGACAGGTCTGGTATATGCACACACAGGACAGGACAGTCTGGTATAACGCACACACAGGACAGGACAGGTCTGGTGTATGCACATACAGGACAGGACAGGTCTGGTATATGCACACACAGGACAGGACAGGTCTGGTCTACGCACACACAGGACAGGACAGGTCTGGTGTATGCACACACAGGACAGGACAGGTGTATGCACACACAGGACAGGACAGGTCTGGTGTATGCACACACAGGACAGGACAGGACTGGTGTATGCACACACAGGACAGGACAGGTCTGGTGTATGCACACACAGGACAGGACAGGTCTGGTGTATGCACATACAGGACAGGACAGGTCTGGTGTATGCACATACAGGACAGGACAGGTCTGGGTGTACGCACACACAGGACAGGACAGGTCTAGTGTGTGCACACACAGGACAGGACAGGTCTGGTGTACGCACACACAGGACAGGACAGGTCTGGTGTATGCACACACAGGACAGGTATGGTGTACGCAGACACAGGACAGGACAGGTCTGGTGTACGCACACACAGGACAGGACAGGTCTGGTGTACACACACACAGGACAGGACAGGTCTGGTATATGCACACACAGGACAGGACAGGTCTGGTGTACGCACACACAGGACAGGACAGGTCTGGTGTACGCACACACAGGACAGGACAGGTCTGGTGTATGCACATACAGGACAGGACAGGTCTGGTGTATGCACATAAAGGACAGGACAGGTCTGGTGTATGCACACACAGGACAGGACAGGTCTGGTGTACGCACACACAGGACAGGACAGGTCTGGGTAACACCCTCCTTTCTCCCACCTTACTATAAGTCCATTCATAATAATTATTATATTTATCACACTATTTATCACACGATTATATTTATCACAATCACACGACTATTTATCACACGACTCCAAATTTTCGAATGCCTTGCAAAGATTAATTGTGTCTTGTAAAACATGAATATTGGTAAAGATCATCAAAGCATCAACCACGCTTGTGAGCACGTGCAACAACTGTGCCTCGCAGAGTCTATTCGGCAGCTGCACATTCTCCCAGCAAGGAAGTCAGTGGCTGAATGAGAAGCGTCCTCATGTGTGATAAAAGATAAAAGTCGATTAGCAGCAGCTGAGCATGTAGGACTGTCCCAACAGTGAAGCCTCCCTTATCTGGGGGTGTGGGACTAAGAGGTGCCTGTAATAACTAATTAATCATTCAATTACAGTACATACACGTACAAGGTTGTATGTGTCAGCCAGCTTTCATTGGTCCATAAAGTAAGATGGTACCTGTTCAGTTTCAGACCCCCCCCAGTTGTTTCCTAGCAGCAATAGCCCTCCATTTCTTCACGACAAACAAATGAACAAGGTCTCCATCACGTTGAGAGTCAAGCCACTTCACCAAATGCTGTGTCAAATGCCTCACAAGCTCTTGAGTTCGACACTGAACTTTGGGAATCCAATTAATCATCTTCAGACGAAGAATTGATTACACTGATTGTCAGTAATCAGTGTCCTCAAGGTTTTCCGATCTTCTTCTAGCCGAGTCCTCTGGAGTTTGCCTCTTGATCACCTGCCCAGCAGCCCAACTCTAAACTCTTATCTCACCTTTTCAACATTATCTCCATCACAATTGTACGATCAATCACTTCTAGCTGAAGCCCAAGAGGAAGCTTCACCAGAACCATCAGCAGAACCACCAGCAGAACCATCACCAGAACCATCACCAGAACCAGCAGAACCATCACCAGAACCATCCGCAGGACCACCAGCAGAACCATCCGCAGGACCACCAGCAGAACCATCCGCAGAACCATCAGCAGAACCATCACCAGAACCATCAGCAGAACCATCCGCAGAACCATCAGCAGAACCATCGGCAGAACCATCGGCAGAACCATCACCAGAACCATCCGCAGAACCATCCGCAGAACCATCCGCAGAACCATCACCAGAACTATCAGCAGAACCATCACCAGAACCATCAGCAGAACCATCAGCAGAACCATCGGCAGAACCATCACCAGAACCATCCGCAGAACCATCCGCAGAACCACCACCAGAACCATCCGCAGAACCATCACCAGAACCATCGGCAGAACCATCGGCAGAACCATCGGCAGAACCATCGGCAGAACCATCCGCAGGACCACCAGCAGAACCATCCGCAGGACCACCAGCAGAACCATCCGCAGAACCATCAGCAGAACCATCACCAGAACCATCAGCAGAACCATCGGCAGAACCATCGGCAGAACCATCACCAGAACCATCCGCAGAACCATCCGCAGAACCATCACCAGAACCATCACCAGAACCATCAGCAGAACCATCCGCAGAACCATCACCAGAACCATCCGCAGAACCATCCGCAGAACCATCACCAGAACCATCCGCAGAACCATCCGCAGAACCACCAGCAGAACCATCACCAGAACCATCCGCAGAACCATCGGCAGAACCATCGGCAGAACCATCCGCAGGACCACCAGCAGAACCATCCGCAGGACCACCAGCAGAACCATCCGCAGAACCATCAGCAGAACCATCACCAGAACCATCAGCAGAACCATCGGCAGAACCATCGGCAGAACCATCACCAGAACCATCCGCAGAACCATCCGCAGAACCATCACCAGAACCATCAGCAGAACCATCCGCAGAACCATCACCAGAACCATCCGCAGAACCATCCGCAGAACCATCACCAGAACCATCCGCAGAACCATCCGCAGAACCACCAGCAGAACCATCACCAGAACCATCCGCAGAACCATCCGCAGAACCATCACCAGAACCATCAGCAAAACCACCAGCAGAACCATCCGCAGAACCACCAGCAGAACCATCCGCAGAACCATCACCAGAACCACCAGCAGAACCATCAGCAGAACCATCCGCAGAACCATCCGCAGAACCATCACCAGAACCATCAGCTAGAACCATCACCAGAACCATCAGCAGAACCATCCGCAGGACCACCAGACCCTCCTAGTCCCTCTATCAGCCATGGTGGCCGTCCATCCTAGTCCCTCTATCAGCCATGGTGGCCGTCCCTCCATCAAGCCATGGTGGCCGTCCCTCCTAGTCCCTCCATCAAGCCATGGTGGCCGTCCCTCCTAGTCCCTCTATCAGCCATGGTGGCCGTCCCTCCTTGTCCTTCCATCAAGCCATGGTGGCCGTCCCTCCTAGTCCCTCCATCAAGCCATGGTGGCCGTCCCTCCTAGTCCCTCTATCAGCCATGGTGGCCGTCCCTCCTTGTCCTTCCATCAACTATAGGGAGTGTCTGTGACGCTCACCATCTTGTGCTGTTGGTCTATGTAGACCACCACATGCTTCTCAATTCCCGATGGCCTCCACCATTTTGAACGCTGCATAGAGGTGAGGTGCCATCGGCTTCGGCTGTAACGGTACACGACAAGAGGCACGCAAGCAACTAACACAGAGCCACGCCCACCACACCTACCGATCAAGGAGCAAAGACGGTTTGAACAGTTTCCCACGGAGAGGACACGGTCCAGAATATCCAGCATGGCATTCATAAAATGGTAATCTAAGAACGAGCTTGGCTTCCCAGCCCATCCCCCAGGAATGCCTGGCCAAGTAGGTCATGCTTACACCCTTGTCCTTGTCCGTTTGTCTATTACAAAGACCACACAACAATTTACTGGTGAATTTAATTGAAATTTCAAGGACAGGGCTGGTCGGGGGTCAGGATGCTAATAAAGGTTATGACATCTGGAGAGGCTGCATACATGCACTCAGACTCTGCTTGCACAACCAGAGCTCTTGAAGTCTATCTAAAAAAACATGTTTTACGCGGCTAAAGTAAATTAACTACGCTCTACGGCAATGGCTTAAGGCCACACCACACAGGCCAAAAGCTAACTGTAAACAGTTGTAAAAACAGCCACCATACTTGTGCTCCTGCACCACACCCAATCTCATGCAGCCATATCAACTGATAGCTTGTAAGGTTAGGAAGCCTTTTTATTTTTTCAGGCAGCTGTTCTGGGGAGTTGCCCCGCATGCCTCTGGATGTTTGATAGAGTCAAGTGCTTTGAGTGCATAAATAAAGAAGACCTATCACTTAAATAGACGATTTTTACAAGTTTATGAGTTCGCAAATAAATTACATAAAAATAGCACAAAAACTTCAAAATGTCTGGACAGATGCTCTAGTCTTGCCAGATGGTCCAGTATTGCCAGATGCTTTAGTCTTGCCAGATGGTCCAGTATTGCCAGATGCTCTAGTCTTGCCAGATGGCCCAGTATTGCCAGATGCTCTACTAGTCTTGCCAGATGCTCTAGTCTTTCCAGATGGCCCAGTATTGCCAGATGCTCTAGTCTTGCCAGATGCTATAGTCTTGCCAGATGGTCCAGTATTGCCAGATGGCCCAGTATTGCCAGATGCTCTAGTCTTGCCAGATGCTATAGTCTTGCCAGATGGTCCAGTATTGCCAGATGCTCTAGTCTTGCCAGATGGCCCAGTATTGCCAGATGCTCTAGTCTTGCCAGATGCTATAGTCTTGCCAGATGGTCCTGTATTGCCAGATGCTCTAGTCTTGCCAGATGGTCCAGTATTGCCAGATGCTCTAGTCTTGCCAGATGCTCTAGTCTTGCCAGATGGTCCAGTATTGCCACATTCTCTAGTCATAAAATGGTGCTCAAGGACCATAGGCACTATATAAAGCAGAGTTCATGTATAAAGTAGAGAGACCGACATCCCTGGTGTTTTTAATAAGATGATATATATGGTGGCCTCTCCCACAACTAGCAAAATGGCCATAGCTCTACTCAACCTTGTTAAGAGTAGATCTGGCTACATCCACTTTACCAACAAATCCGTCATCAGAATGGCTCAGAATGGCAGATATTTCAAACGTCAACTTTTCCTGCTATGCTGTGATCAAAGTGTGGTTTGATGGGGGGGGAAAACACACAAGAGCCTGAATGCAGTGTTAATTGATGCCACAATAACACAATGGTGTTAATCACAGTCATAGATCACCATAGCAACAAATGTTAACAATAAGAACAACAGTGTTAATTCCAGTCATATTTTACCACGGCAACAATAGTAAGGTGTGCTCTAGCCTCATTGACTGAAAAGTGCATACCAAACATGGCAGCTTTGGAAAATAATGTTTTGTGTGCTCCCAGAGGGAATAAGTTGTGCATGTATTGTGTGTATAGATGTGGGGTGGGGGTGACCGAAGTATCAGCATGAGTCACTAAACGAAAGATTAGTGCTGGATGTGTTGAAGTGTCCCCCCCCCCCCTCCCAAACCCTGTTTTTGTTTCTCTATCACGCTAGCATCCACAACAGCAGCCATTTTAGCTCTTGGCTTATCATTTCAATCATCTTCTGCCTTCAGGTAAAGTGGCTTCACATTGGGGAGGTTTTTTTTGTTCTTTATTGAAGATGACGACATTGTTGCTCGCTGTTGTAAACCTCACCATTTCAGCAACTGTGCTGCTCCTCTAGTAGAGTAGGGTTAGACGCAGCCTCGCTAACCAATAGGTCGACTAGATTTGACCTTGTGAGCTGTACGCATAGCTAGCCTATTGTAATTGGTCATGCCTGCCAAGTTGTCTTCTTTGTGCGGACATATCCACGATTGTCTGGGACGTGCAAAACACTCACACATATATATATTTGGTATCAGTCCTAAAGAAACGGCCGACAATTGCAACTGCTTTTGGTTGGTTGGAGATGGTTCCCAACGAGCTTGGAGTAGGCCTAGGGGAAATATGCCAGCATAATTTGGGGATTAATAGGAGTGTCAGAGGATGAGGCAATAATGGGCAGGATTTTGAGAAGAATAGAAGCAGTTCGACTCTGAGCTTAGCACCACCTTAGTCAGACAGGAGTCAGGTTAGCTAAGCTATAACAGGTTTATTCAGGACACAGGCCAGCTTAGCTATATAGTGATGCTTAGTAGTCAGGACTCAGGCCAGCTTAGCTATATAGTGATGTTTAGCAGTCAGTGATGTTCAGGCTTATTCAGGACTCAGGCCAGCTTAGCTATATAGTGATGTTTAGTAGTCAGGACTCATGCCAGCTTAGCTATATAGTGATGTTCAGGCTTATTCAGGACTCAGGCCAGCTTAGCTATATAGTGATGTTTAGTAGTCAGGACTCAGGCCAGCTAGGCTATATAGTGATGTTTAGTAGTCAGGACTCAGGCCAGCTTAGCTATATAGTGATGTTTAGTAGTCAGGACTCAGGCCAGCTAGACTATATAGTGATGTTCAGGCTTATTCAGGACTCAGGCCAGCTAGGCTATATAGTGATGTTCATACTTATTCAGGACTCAGGCCAGCTTAGCTATAATAGTGATGTTCAGGCTTATTCAGGACTCAGGCCAGCTTAGCTATATAGTGATGTTTAGTAGTCAAAACTCAGGCCAGCTTAGCTTATTCAGGACTCAGGCCAGCTTAGCTATATAGTGATGTTTAGTAGTCAGGACTCAGGCCAGCCTAGCTATATAGTGATGTTTAGTAGTCAGGACTCAGGCCAGCTAGGCTATATAGTGATGTTTAGTAGTCAGGACTCAGGCCAGCTTAGCTATATAGTGATGTTTAGTAGTCAGGACTCAGGCCAGCTAGACTATATAGTGATATTCAGGCTTATTCAGGACTCAGGCCAGCTTAGCTATAATAGTGATGTTCAGGCTTATTCAGGACTCAGGCCAGCTTAGCTATATAGTGATGTTTAGTAGTCAAAACTCAGGCCAGCTTAGCTTATTCAGGACTCAGGCCAGCTTAGCTATATAGTGATGTTTAGTAGTCAGGACTCAGGCCAGCCTAGCTATATAGTGATGTTTAGTAGTCAGGACTCAGGCCAGCTTAGCTATATAGTGATGTTTAGTAGTCAGGACTCAGGCCAGCTAGACTATATAGTGATATTCAGGCTTATTCAGGACTCAGGCCAGCTAGGCTATATAGTGATGTTCAGACTTATTCAGGACTCAGGCCAGCTTAGCTATAATAGTGATGTTCAGGCTTATTCAGGACTCAGGCCAGCTTAGCTATATAGTGATGTTTAGTAGTCAAAACTCAGGCCAGTTTAGCTTATTCAGGACTCAGGCCAGCTTAGCTATATAGTGATGTTCAGGCTTATTCAGGACTCTATATAGCTAAGCTAAGCTGGCCTGTGATGTTCAGGCTTATTCAGGACTTAGTGATGTTCAGGCTTATTCAGGACTCAGGCCAGCTTAGATGTTGAGTAGTCAGGACTGAGGCCAGCTTAGATGTTGAGTAGTCAGGACTCAGGCCAGCTAGGCTATATAGTGATGTCCAGGCTTATTCAGGACTCATGCCAGCTTAGCTATACAGTGATGTTCAGGCTTATTCAGGCTCAGGCCAGCTAAATAGGCTAGCTTAGCTATATAGTGATGTTTAGTAGCCAGGACTCAGGCCAGCTTAGCTATATAATGATGTTTAGTAGTCAGGACTCAGGCCAGCTAGGCTATATAGTGATGTTTAGTAGTCAGGACTCAGGCCAGCTAGGCTATATAGTGCTGTTTAGTAGTCAGGACTCAGGCCAGCTATATAGGCTAGCTTAGCTATATAGTGATGTTTAGTAGTCAGGACTCAGGCCAGCTAGGCTATATAGAGATGTTTAGTAGTCAGGACTCAGGCCAGCTAGGCTATATAGTGATGTTTAGTAGTCAGGACTCAGGCCAGCTAGGCTATATAGTGATGTTTAGTAGTCAGGACTCAGGCCAGCTAGGCTATAATAGTGATGTTTAGTAGTCAGGACTCAGGCCAGCTAGGCTATATAGTGATGTTTAGTAGTCAGGACTCAGGCCAGCTAGGCTATATAGTGATGTTTAGTAGTCAGGACTCAGGCCAGCTAGGCTATATAGTGATGTTTAGTAGTCAGGACTCAGGCCAGCTAGGCTATATAGTGATGTTTAGTAGTCAGGACTCAGGCCAGCTAGGCTATATAGTGATGTTTAGTAGTCAGGACTCAGGCCAGCTAGGCTATATAGTGATGTTTAGTAGTCAGGAGACTCAGGCTATATAGTGATGTTTAGTAGTCAGGACTCAGGCCAGCTAGGCTATATAGTGATGTTTAGTAGTCAGGACTCAGGCCAGCTAGGCTAGCTTAGGATTCACACCTCTCCCCATGCACTTTTATCCAAAACAACAGCCTTCTCAATAATCAACTTGAAATTTACTCCCTCATGTCTCAACTAGATGCTCCATCCTTCATCAGGATAGTGGGAATTGCTGTCACACACATGAGTCACATGACATTCACATGAGTGTATCATGCTCTATAGGCTCTAGCTCTCACAGTCTTGTCTAAAAGCCAAAATGGCAATAAGTATGAGTTCAAGCATTATTGTTATTGCAATAGCTACTGGCTGTGAAGACAGACGCTACTGAGAGGTCATCTCTTCACTTGATAAACTGTCTCTCTTTTCTGTAGCCATAGCTCGAAAAAGACAAGTACAGGAGTAGCAGCCATCAATAAGGAAGCGCAGATGCCGTGTAAATCTTGTATCTGACCCAAAGGGAGTTAGTAACTCCCAGCCAGTGAGTTAAGGAGATCAGTTCAGAGCCTTTAATGTGATCAACCATCTCTATTCTGCAAAGCTTGTGGAGAACAGCTGGGTTAAATTAATTAAAATGCAGTGTCCACACAACAAGGCGTCAAGAAAAACAGATGGGCATTATAGAGCAGCTGAAGAAGTCGATGCAGGAAGAAGCCCTACCTGACACACAGAAGCATAACATGCCCTACCTGACACACAGAAGCATAACATGCCCTACCTGACACACAGAAGCATAACATGCCCTACCTGACACACAGAAGCATAACATGTTCTACCTGACACACAGAAGCATAACATGCCCTACCTGACACACACAAGCATAACATGCCCTACCTGACACACACAAGCATAACATGCCCTACCTGACACACACAAGCATAACATGTTCGTGTAGTCGCTGGCTTTTTGCGAGTTGGAATTCTTCTCCACAAGATCAAATCATTGTGAGAGCTGTTGGGAAGAAGCTGGCCACATCAATAGGCACATGTATGATTGCATTCCATTTATTAGTCAAGGGGAGGGAGCAATTAAACACCGAGATAATAGGTTATAATTGATGGAACAACTCGGCAAGGCAAAGCACTAGCGAGATTTGTGGGGGGAAGATTGGTCTTTTGGTCTTTAATTAAACCAGCGACTTGTTGGAGTCCAAATGCTTTCACCACATCTGGGTTGCTTGCTGCTAAAGGTTTGCAGCGAGCCAAGCTCCAGGGGAAAATCCAGCCCCCCCCCCCCCCCCATTAATGTTTTATGCGGCTGCCAGGTGGAGATTATGGGAGGGGGGGGGGGGGTAAGGGAGGCGGCCATTGCATATCACATTGCATTGGTGCTCTAGTCTCCACATAGTCGGCAGCAACAGACACTGAGAGCAATGGACGCAGGGCCAATGAAATGTCCTTAAAAAGAGAGCAGCTTGACCTCCATGGGCGATGGTTAGCAACAGATTCAGGCCCAAAAAGACGGAGAGGATAAGAGGGGAATTAAGAGATTCCAATCTTGTTGCAATCGCAGTACTTTGACCTCAGAACCTGTCAAGCTCTCAATGTCATCATACCCGAGTTCTCCAGTAATCCGAGGGAGCAAGATCCAAGAATGGGAGGAACAAGATCATGACAATCCTCCATAACTCCTTCCTCGTGCCTCCCATGAAAGCGGCTTTAGTGCCAAAGGACCTCCTTCCCCGAGTGCTTTAATAAGGCATTAAAACATTTGTGTTTAGGTAGGTAAGGGGTCAGCAGCATGTAGAAGAGCAAGGTTGCTTCGTTTGTACAAACCAGTCCCTTGTATGTTTGAAGCTGAAGAATGGAGTTCCTTCTTCCTTCCTGGCACTCCAAGCCTTGTCGGGTCGTAATACTGAAGGGGGGAAGAAGTCAAGAGGGGGTCGTGTTTGCTGCATGTTGCATCGTGCTCACAGACACGAAAACTCATCGCTAAACAAGCTCACATAGGAAGGTGACTCAAGGACGTTCTCTGATTCTTGGGATGCGATATATTTTTATAATTATTAGGGAATGCGCTAGTACCCCTATATTAGCTTGCCCCACTTTTTAAATGGCGGACAGCAACCCCCCCTCCCCCTCAACCAAAAGCTCATGTTTCATGTAAAACTCACATCCCCAGCTTCTTAGCTGCTAAATGGTAGTTTCAGCCAATATTAATTTTTTAAATTAATAATAATAATAATAATAATATAATAATATATAATAATAACAATAATAATAATAGTAGTAGTAGTAGTAGTAGTAGTAGTAGTAGTAGTAATAATAATAATAATAATAATAATAATAATAATAATAATAATAATAATAATAATAATAATAATAATAATAATAATAATAATAATAATAATAATAATAATAATAATAATAATAATAATAATAATAATAATAATAATAACTCTCTTCATAACATTTTTGGTGCCAGGAGATGCCAAATGTTCCATGCCTTGCAGCAGCGACTAATTTCTTTATTCAATGAGGAGGGAAAATGTGTGGGTAAGGGTCATCTCTGGTGATGCAATCAAACTAGCTCATGTGCTGCTTTTACAAAATAGGAAACTGGTCAAGATTGCCATTCTCCAAAAGACTCGAGCTCCGCTCTGCAAGGCGGTGAATTTGAAGCGAGTGATTTACTGACGGACAATCTTCTCAAACAAAAAGGCAGGCAAAGAAAGTGTGTGCTTCAGCAAGAGGCACGGCAAGGTTCTGCCCTGTGTAGCTACATAGAGATGTAAGTGTTTCAAACAGCAGTGCATCTCTGCTGTTTGGTTTGCTTGAGGAGTTCTCCTCTGACAGTGTTGAATAGCAGGGGTGCATCTCTGCTGTTTGGTTTGCTTGAGGAGCTCTCCTCTATCACAGTGTTGAATAGCAGTGGTGCATCTCCAGGGTTTCATTTAGAAAATTGTCCAAGGGGGGGGGGGGGCAACTGGAGGAATCTTGATATTAAGGGTTAAGGGGGGGCATTATGGTTAATTAAAGATGTGACAAAGTTTCTAATGAATTTTAATAATAAAATTTCCAAGGAGGGGGGGGGAAGGTTCCAACCCCCCCTAAATGAAACCCTGATCTCTGTCTGCTGTTTGGTTTGCTTGACGAGCTCTCCTGTCAGTGTTGAAAATTCTGCAAAACAACAACCCAAAACAACAACAAAAAAGACTACCCCCTTGAAGACCACACCCAGTTAGATGACCCTTTACCATTTAAAATCATACCCTTCAAGTGAATCCACGTTTGTTTAAAAAATACCTCATTACTACATATTATTAATTGTTGTTATTATTATTATTAGTAGTAGTAGTAGTAAGATAATGGCTCTCTACACATCCTCTCCAGCTGTTGCACGCACCAGGACAGTTCATGAAGCAGCAGTGAAGAGCTCCATAAGTGGCCTTATTGGCAGCTTTTGGCTAGCACCTCTGGCAGGCTTGGCTTATACACACTTTGCATATATAGACCCACCACAATCAGGTTTGTTGTGACCCTGCCCACCCACCCTGGCCACACCCTCTCCCTCCTCGCACCTCTGTTTGAGCACCCACAGAGGACAAAAAAGCAACACAGACAGAGAGAATGGGGCGTGAGAAATATTAATTGCCCTGCCATGCATTGAGCACTAATTGCTGCCAAGATTAACAATTAAAATTATTATTAATCAGACACCTTTTGGGGGGGAGAGCAATATTGAATAAGTCGGTATTTCCAGACAACTCTACGTATATGAATTCTCAATGAACTCTCAGTTGACATAATAGCATTAAAATCACCTTCTCAATAATCGACTTTCCTGATGAAGACTAGAGCATCTGTCGAAACGTCGAGTGAATAAAATTTGAGGTACCGTATATGAATTATTCAACTTAGCTTTTCAACTGTTATCCTTTGGCCAGTTGATCGTGCAGGACAACACAAGAGGCAAATTCTATTTTTTGTCGTTTGTCCGACCAAAAATAATTGGAGAGAGGGAGGGGGTGGAGTAGGGGAAGGAGGAGTCGGTGGGACCGAGTCTTAAGAGTCTAGGAACCCCAGCACCAATATTCAGAGAAGCCAACCCTCTCAGTTACGTGTACGTACCTTTGTGAAGAAGTACACGCAAGCCAACAGTAGCGATATCACCAGCATGCAGATGTCAGCAGTGTTGAAGCTGAGGCTGGTCTCCTCTGAGGGACACAGAAATAATAAGTATATCACACGGTACAGAGCAGCACTGACCACATGCACCAACCACAGAAAGTGTAATACATTATTCCTGCCTGGCCTATGGTCAATATATATCGTTGGTAGAGCCAAGTACTGCAAAGTCTGATAATCAAGAAACACAAATTCACATTCTCATTATCAAGAAACACAAGTTCACATTCTCATTATCAAGAAATGCAAGTTCGCATTCTCTTGCCAGCGCTCAAGAGCTACCTTACGACCAATAACTTCAGGGCTTCCGGCCAAATAGTTGATATGGCACTGGATCCATGATCAAACACTACTTCATAATAGTCCAAACGACTGTAGCTAAGACACATATTAAATACAGGAGACGACTTTCTTGCCTCTTGGATTATATTGCAAACAACCAAAGTCTACTTGCGTTTCCTCACATGACTCACTATGAAAGTGGATATAGCTGTTATCTTTAATTTTATGTATTTTGATATAACGAGCCAGTGCAGAATAGCTTGACCTGCATCCCTGATATCCCAGTTCCTGATGCCCTGATATCCCAGTTCCTGATGCCCTGATATCCCAGTTCCTGATGCCCTGATATCCCAGTTCCTGATGCCCTGATATCCCAGTTCCTGATGCATCCTGACTGAGCTCTGGCAAATATGATATTCTGGAGTTCTAGTGGAGCAGCTGGGGACGGGGGGGGGGCACTGCAGGCCAAGTTATATAGCAGCAGGCAGGGGAGCGGGCTTTGCTTATCCATCTAGGGGGGGTCTCTAGGGCAGTTAATTAATTAAGGGGCTGAAAAACTTTGGAGTTTTTTATTTTTATTTTTTTTATCAGTTGAAACTGTTGCTGTACATATCTACTAGCCAATTCTAAAGTTTTAGAGCTATTGGATGCTCCATTTCAAAGTTATGATGGTTTTTGTCCATGCAATTTCTTATTGATTTGAAGAGAAACCAACTAAAGGGGGACAGCAGCATTTTTTTAATTAAAACAAAATAAACTTGTGGTTACCACTTTATAGCTCCGTAGATCCCGTAAACTTCATGGTATAGACTTGATATATAGCTCAAAAGATAGGTCTCTCTTTGTGCTCTCTGTTGATACTAAAATATTTTTCATAAGTATAACTATAGCCAAGTTACAGGAGCTACAAGTGGAGGGAACCTAAAAAACCTGAATGCCTGAACTGGCAGCATAAATATCTCCAGATTGCCAAGTGCTAGAGAGTTGATTATCACCAGTGGCTAGAGGAAGCCCTACTCTATTCAATGAGTGTTTTCATTAGGCGCTAAAACGTAAGTACGTGGGAATGAGTTTTCATTGAATAGAGTAGGGCTTCCCCTTGTTGGTTTCTCTTCAGAAATTGCATGGACAAAAACCATCATAACTTTGAAATGGAGCATCCAATAGCTCTAAAACTTTAGAATTGGCTAGTAGATATGTACAGCAACAGTTTGAACTGATTTAAAAAAATTAAAAAATCCAAAGTTTTTCAGGTGTAGTCCCCTTAAGTTAGGTAATTATATTCAACTAGGGGGTTTATAGAATTGTTCCTTGTGTAATTATCTTCCTAATAGTGTAAAGTAAAGATAATGCCCAGGACAGACAGCGTGTCTGTGCGTGTATGCCCCACTTCATATGCAAGTATAGAAGCCCAAGTCCTTGATCAAGTATGGCCTTGGGAAGATGTGGATAAGAAGAGGATGGTAAAGTAAGAGGGAGGGTAACAAGACAGAAATTACTTCAGAGTGCGCACATGTCCAAGCTTCTAGGGAGGAGGAAATGTTGTGGAGGAAAGGAAGGCGGAAGTGAGGGGAGGAAGGAAGGAGGAAGTGAGGGGAGGAAGTGAAGGATAGGAGGGAGGAAGGAAGGCGGAAGTGAAGGATAAAAGGGAGGAAGGAAGGCAAGAAAAGGACAGAGCACTGGTGGCCATGGAGATATCCATTCAGTGTTCCATATTTTCAGTAATGATATTCATAGCAGACCCATTCATACATCCACCAGTGCCAGCTTTTGAACAGTTCTGAGAAAGCATGAAGGACGACATCTACGCAGCAATCATGTCTTCGAAGGGGAGGGGGTCCCTCTTTATCAGAGACGGGCTTGTTTTCTGCTGAGCAAACATGTGACTATCCAGAAGATAAGAGACTTGAAAATATGTCTACATAATTATTGTAATGAGAGGTCCCATCTCTAATTCGGCAGAGATCAAAGATGTTGTTTGACTGCACCCTCACTTTACACAAGAGATCAAAGAGTTCAACATGTTGTTTCGAGTGTGCCCTCGCTTTGCACCAAAGGTCAAAGAGTTCAACATGCTGTAATGAGGTCCCTCATTATTACGGCATAAAAACAACAACATGGAATAAGATTGGACAGAAGATCCCACAAAAATCCGCAAAAATTCAAATTCCCAATTCCTGAGTTATAAAAACACACCTCAAAAGCTTGCCTGGATTTCACCTCCAGAATATTTTAACCATATATTATATTATATTGGACACTTCACCACAGACCAGCACCACTTGCACAGCACACTTCACCAAGGCAAGCACCACTTGCACAGCACACTTCACCACAGACAAGCACCACTTGCACAGCACACTTCACCACAGACAAGCACCACTTGCACAGCACCGAGGCAACATATTCACAGAGTGATGCTCGGACAATCCCGTGATCAGCTGTGGGCATTTACTGAGAGTCAAGTTCTTCTCCACCTAATGCTGTGAGAGCTAGGGATATAGGACTAGGGCTAAGAGGCTGAGGACCCCAGGGCTATGGATATAGAACTTAAGAGGCTGAGGACCCCAGGGCTATGGATATAGAGCTAAGAGGCTGAGGACCCCAGGGCTATGGATATAGAGCTAAGAGGAGGAAGACCCCAGGGCTATGGCTAAGAGGCTAAAGACTACAAGGCTAGAGATGTGGGAGTGCGACTAAGAACGGCTAAGATTACAAGATAGGGCTTGGACATCCCTAGGTGATCCCAAGACTGTCCGCATCACAACCGGACCCCACTTCCATGACACTACCACACATGGCACCACACCCACCTGCTCAGGAGTGTGAATCACATCACAAGCTAACTAAAAGAGCTTGCCTTTGTCCCGTCCGTGAGGAGGCTGGGCTGTGAGGTGCATGTGATAATTGGTGAGACGACTGGTGATAAACTCGGGGAAGAAAGGAGCGATAATGGCACTGGAGAAAACAAACACACATACATACAACAGCTGCAAGACATCCTACCACTCATATAAGCACACACATGCACTCTCACATCCACTAGACATGCACACAAACACACATACAAACAAACTAGAAATGCAAGCCAGGTATTGAGTTGCAAGTTGAAGCAGTCGTGCCTTCAATGATTGTGAGATCTTAGCCTCATTAGATTGCATTGCTCTAGCCATTGCCCAAGCTACTGTCCAGGTTCTAAACCTTCTGCTGTGTGTGTGTGTGTGTGTGTGTGTACATGGGGGAGGGGAGGGGGGTTTACCAGATCCGTCAGCATGATGCAGGACTCTCTTCAAGATGCCCTATTTTGTACTCCAAAACATAGACAGTTAGGAGTTTTCTGGTAGTAAACTTACGACGAACAGACCTACGAGTGAGGGGGTTTACAACCAAGCTGGACAATCTGTCCAAGTGCAATCAGTTTCATTCTGCCATTCTCAGACTTTGACCAGCCATCAAATTTTGAAAAATTACAACTTGCATGCAACTCAAACCATCAAGTATGTAATCACTAGAATGAACAATGCAAGGAACAGGTTGAGTCAGTCCTCCTGTCTCCAGTCATGCAACTCAAACCATCAAGTATGTAATCACTAGAATGAACAATGCAAGGAACAGGTTGAGTCAGTCCTCCTGTCTCCAGTCATCAAGTACCAGCTTCTCCTCCTCATTACTGTCTGTGTCAGAGGTTGGGGCATCTGATGCTTCAATATGTTCCTGTGCACATGTGCGTATTCTAGAGCATTCGTTACTGTTGCTCAGACATTTTGACAGAGAAAATTTATTTTTGCTCGGACAAATAGATGAGATGTTCGGAAAATGTCTTACATCTGACTAATTTCCGCACTGCATACTATACGCCAAGTTGTGTGTGTGTGTGTGTGTGTGTGTTGGGGAGTGTGTGGGGGGGGGTTGAAGGGGAGAAAACTAGATAGATACAAGATCTTGCAGATGAAAATTCTTGTTTTTAGCGATTTGGGGGGTCTGCCGATTTACTGCCTTCATAAAGGATTCAAGGCTTGCTCGAAGTGTTTTTGGGGTCAAAATTGTCTGAAGACACCTTTATTATATGAAGCTGGGGGACAAGATCGGCTGAAGACACATTTATTGAAAGAAGCTAGGGGTCAAGATTGGCTGAAGACACATTTATTATATGAAGCTGGGGGACAAGATCGGCTGAAGACACATTTATTATAAGAAGCTGGGGGACAAAATCGGCTGAAGACACATTTATTATAAGAAGCTGGGGGTCAAGATTGACTGAAGACAACTTTATTATAAGAAGCTGGGGGTCAAGATTGGCTGAAGACACATTTATTATAAGAAGCTGGGGGTCAAGATTGGCTGAAGACACATTTATTATAAGAAGCTGGGGGTCAAGATTGGCTGAAGACACATTTATTATAAGAAGCTGGGGGTCAAGATTGGTTGAAGACACATTTATTATAAGAAGCTGGGGGTCAAGATTGGCTGAAGACACATTTATTATAAGAAGCTGGGGGTCAAGATTGGCTGAAGACACATTTATTATAAGAAGCTGGGGGTTAAGATTGGCTGAAGACACATTTATTATAAGAAGCTGGGGGTCGAGATTGGCTGAAGACACATTTATTATAAGAAGCTGGGGGTCAAGATTGGCTGAAGACACATTTATTATAAGAAGCTGGGAGTCAATATTGGCCGAAGACACCTTTATTTGGGGCTCAAGATTGGCTGAAAACACATTTATTATAAGAAGCTGGGGGACAAGATCGGCTGAAGACACATTTATTTTAAGAAGCTGGGGGGTCAAGATTGGCTGAAGGCACCTTTATTTGGGGCTCAAGATTGGCTGAAGACACATTTATTATAAGAAGCTGGGGGTCAAGATTGGCTGAAGACACATTTATTATAAGAAGCTGGGGCTCAAGATTGGCTGAAGACACCTTTATTTGGGGCTCAAGATTGGCTGAAGACACAATTATTATAAGAAGCTGGGGGACAAGATTGGCTGAAGACACATTTATTATAAGAAGCTGGGGCTCAAGATTGGCTGAAGACACATTTATTATAAGAAGCTGGGGGTCAAGATTGGCTGAAGACACATTTATTATAAGAAGCTGGGGCTCAAGATTGGCTGAAGACACATTTATTATATTAAGAGGCTGCCAAAGTGAGTTTTAGAGGAGATATAATATAATCCCCTGGAGATGAGAAGCAGACTAGAGTGAGGCCATCGCAGTTGGTCCGACCAGTGAAAAGGCCATGCATAAGCTGAACTCCAGAAAGAGCTACATAGCTTGCATTATTCATGCTGTGTGTATGTGTCCAATATGCTTTCCATCATTAGCATATCTTCTCCTCTATTGAAGATATGCATGCGTATTACACAGCCAATTCTCTCTTGTACTCACACTGCCCGAGAGAGTGCCAACAAGAAGTGGTAGACAAATCCACCTCCTCCATGATGAGAAATAGAGTAGCCCATCCTAATGATATCCCAGCATCCTTCCCCGAACAGCCACTAACCAAGTAGCCTGATCTCACTCCAGTGCAGCCCACCAGAGTCTTTCTCCACCAGCTTTGAACCAGCAGTGACGACCATTACCAGTTTACAAAAGCCCGTTATATCTAAGGTGGGTGACCCGTTCATATTTCATGTGGCCGAATGTTTAGTGAATAAATATTACGTACCCCACGTGCGGGAAAATAACAACATCTTCGTCCAACTTCCCCCAACGAGGAACCCCTTCGCTCGCCAAAAATACACACACATATATACACATACAAACACACACACATACATCATGGCCATTGTCCAACTAATTTACAGGCATATTATTACAGGCATATTAAAAATATTCCCGACGAAGGCTAGAACATCTAGTCAAAATGTCGAGAGAGTAAAAATTCCAAGTTGATTATCGAGGTTATTGTAACATAAAAAATATTTCCCCCAAATTCCTACCCACACCTATATACCACAAGCACTTAAAAAGTTGTTCGTCTAGGCTGTTAAAGCATTGCAAACAATGTCCGCAATGACCTAACAAAGAGCATAATACCTCACACCATGCACGAGCGACATCTAGGAACATAAACGTGCGTCTACACGTCGTGCTGGCCACCATAGCAGCCCAAAAATGTTGCCAGGTATGCTGCAAGCTCGCGGATAAAACTGTGGTTCAAACAAACGGGCAGGAGAGAGGGACGCCAGAAAACCACAAAAAAGGGTGGAGGTGGAGGTTGGGGGGGGAGCAGTGGGGGGGGGGGGGATTTAAAAAAAATTTTTTATATTTTTTATTTTTTTTTTAATTTTTATTTTATTTTTTATTATTTTATTATTATTTTTATTTTTTACAAGTAGATTATTGCAGTGTAATCTGGTTTCCTGTAGATTACTAACAGGGAAATCTGGTCTCCTATAGATTACTAGCATTGAAATTTGATCTTGTGTAGTGTGTAGATTACTAGCAATGAAATCGTACTCGTGGATGTATTTATGCGATGCCCTCCTTCCCCCTAGAATTCTACCATGGGTGTCAGCAGACCAAGGTCGGACTGCAGTTGGAACAAAACGTCTCTTCCGGCCATGGTGGTGCCAACCCCTTTCCCCCTCCCTTCAGGTAAAAAGAGCGAACTAGACAAGACAGGTCTCAGACACCACACAAGGAAGTAGCATCCTGTACAATAGAACTGTTGGGCGGTCGATGGCTGGCTCTGACAAAAGGAACCACAGCAGTCCTGCACCATACCTCCGTACTTCCTCGGAGCGAGATGGCAATGGGGAGCAGTGCCTGTGAAGTGCCAAGACCCTCCGACTCATACCATGTGCCTAGCTCGGCATAAGATGCTAATGCTCTTCCTCATGGCAACAATGGCAGCTGGAGGGCATGGAACGTGAAGGGCTTAGCACTGTAAAAGTTGGTGTTTGCCACCATACCTGCTACTTGTCCACACATCTGTCCTGTCTCCAAGGAGGATGTCCATTACTGCCACACCCATTCCCCTAGGACATCTCAGCGCTCCCGGGACACTTGGGTACTATCCCGGGATGTCCCTGGCCTGAGGGTGACTGACTATATAGGATTGGTAGAGTGCTTGTATGGCAGGGCTATCCTGGATGTTCTGAGCTCTAGAATGCCACCGTCCTAGCCCTGGCCTTAGGATATCACTAGCCATAGGATGTCACTGGCCTTAGCCCTAACCCTAGAATTTCATTAGCCCTAGCCCACTAGTCTTGGCCTTACCTAGAATTCCATTAGCCCTAGGAAACCAATAGCCACCTAGTCCTGGCCCTAGCTATAGGATAGCACCAGCCTTAAGCCTGGCCCTAGCTATAGGATACCACTAGCCTTAAGCCTGGCCCTAGCTATAGGATACCACTAGCCTTAACCTGGCCCTAGCTATAGATAACACTAGCCTTAACCTGGCCCTAGCTATAGGATACCACTAGCCTTAACCTGGCCATAGCTATAGGATACCACCAGCCTTAACCTGGCCCTAGCTATAGGATACCACTAGCCTTAAGCCTGGCCCTAGCTATAGGATACCACTAGCCTTAACCTGGCCCTAGCTATAGGATAACACTAGCCAGCCTGGCCCTAGCTATAGGATACCACTAGCCTTAAGCCTGGCCCTAGCTATAGGATACCACTAGCCTTAAGTCTGGCCCTAGCTATAGGATACCACTAGCCTTAAGCCTGGCCCTAGCTATAGGATACCACTAGCCTTAAGGGGGATGTAACCCATTTTTTTTTTGACAAAAAGAGGTTTTTGTGTTTTGTTGCTTATATAATTGCACAACATCTGTACAAGCTGTCTTTCAAATATGAAGCAATTTGGATGATCCATTGTTGAGTTATGGTGGATTTTATCTTCATGAGTAAGACCAGTGAAGGGGGGGAGGAGACATCAAAGGGAATTTTTTTATATCAACTTTCTAATTCCATAACTTTTCTCCCCTTTCTTCTATACAGTTAATTTTTTTATCAAAGTGTTGCTTCTTCTGTGTGCTTTAAAATGATATGTTGAATGACTCTATAGGACCAGTATCTTAGAAGATACATGCAGAAACATCCAGGTCCCTCAAAACCTGTACCCTAATTACTGGAACAACTCTAGCTCCATGCCTGTGGCTTGTCACAAGCTCAAACTTGGTTGAGTGGTTTCCTTATGCTCTGAAGCGTGTAATGGGCAGACTATATTTGGTATGCGCTATACACAGCAAGAGTTAGCACCTGCCGGATGTGTAAAATAGGGATTTTCCCAGAATAGGGATTTTCCCAGGGAAAATCCTAATCTAATCAACACGGCACACTCTAACTTTAGCTAGGTATAGCGCATGCCAAATATGGTCTGCCCAATACACGCTTCAGAGCATAAGGAAACCACTCAACCAAGTTTGAGCTTGTGAAAAGCCACAGGCTTGGAGCTAGAGTTGTTCCAGTAATTAGGGTACAGGTTTGAGGGACCTGGATGTTTCTGCATGTATCTTCTAAGATAATGGTCCTATGCAGTCATTCAACATATCATTTTAAAGCACACAGAATAAGCAACACTTTGATAACAAAATTAACTGCATAGAGGTAAGGGGGAAAAAGTTATGGCATTAGAAAGTTGATATAAATTTATAGTATTGAGGAAGGTGTGTGTCTGTGGTCCAATAAATTACCCATACTAAAAGGTGATTTTCCTGATAATGTGGATTTTCGGTCTTAGGAACACCTGTATCTTTGTGAAAATTTTAGGAAAAATACTTCATTATATATCATCATGTAGCCCTTTCTTTCCTCTATCTTTTAAGTCAAAAGATTGTGCAGAAAACTACTCATGGTTATCACTGTACAAGTGGCTCTGTAGTGTATGCCTGGCATATGAATTATTACTAGTGACACAAACCCTTCAAACAGCTTTTGCTCCACTTAAAAGATAGAGGAAATAAAGGGCTCCACAATGATATATAATGAAGTATTTTTCCTAAAATTTTCACAAAGATACAGGTGTTCCTAAGACCGAAAATCCACATTATCAGGAAAATCACCTTTTAGTATGGGTAATTTCATTACCACAGAGCTAGTAATTAGGGTACAGGTTTTGAGGGACCTGAATGTTTCTGCATGTATCTTCTAAGATACTGGTCCTATAGAGTCATTCAACATATCATTTTAAAGCACACAGAAGAAGCAACACTTTGATAACAAAAATAACTGTATAGAAGTTAGGGGGGGAAAGTTATGGGATTAGAAAGTCGATTAAAAAAATCCCTTTGATGTCTCCTCCCCCCCTTCACTGGTCTTAATCATGAAGATAAAATCCACCATAACTCAAACAATGGATCATCCAAATTGCTTCATATTTGAAAGACAGCTTGTATAGATGTTGTGCAATTATATAAGCAACAAAACACAAAAACCTCTTTTTGTCAAAAAAAAATGGGTTCCATCCCCCTTAAGTCTGGCCCTAGCTATAGGATACCACTAGCCTTAAGCCTGACCCTAGCTATAGGATACCACTAGCCTTAAGTCTGGCCCTAGCTATAGGATACCACTAGCCTTAAGCCTGGCCCTAGCTATAGGATACCACTAGCCTTAAGCCTGGCCCTAGCTATAGGATACCACTAGCCTTAACCTGGCCCTAGCTATAGGATACCACTAGCCTTAAGTCTGGCCCTAGCTATAGGATACCACTAGCCTTAAGCCTGGCCCTAGCTATAGGATACCACTAGCCTTAAGCCTGGCCCTAGCTATAGGATACCACTAGCCTTAAGCCTGGCCCTAGCTATAGGATACCACTAGCCAGCCTGGCCCTAGCTATAGGATACCACTAGCCTTAAGCCTGGCTATAGGATACCGCTAGCCTTAAGCCTGGCCCTAGCTATAGGATACCACTAGCCAGCCTGGCCCTAGCTATAGGATACCACTAGCCTTAAGCCTGGCCCTTAAGCCTGGCCCTAGCTATAGGATACCACTAGCCTTAAGCCTGGCCCTTAAGCCTGGCCCTAGCTATACGATACCACTAGCCTTAAGCCTGGCCCTTAAGCCTGGCCCTTAAGCCTGGCCCTAGCTATAGGATACCACTAGCCAGCCTGGCCCAGCTATAGGATACCACTAGCCAGCCTGGCCCTAGCTATAGGATACCACTAGCCTTCCTTAAGCCTGGCCCTAGCTATAGGATACCACTAGCCTTAAGCCTGGCCCTTAAGCCTGGCCCTAGCTATAGGATACCACTAGCCAGCCTGGCCCTAGCTATAGGATACCACTAGCCAGCCTGGCCCTAGCTATAGGATACCACTAGCCTTAAGACTGGCTCACAATAAGTCGCTTTGCAGTGTGATATCCTTGTCCACAATATCAACGGCGGAGTTGAGCCTCGTGAACTTTGACCCTAGCAGATATCTACACCACCCACTTAGTCAACCTGACCACAACCCAATCACACTAAAGGAAGTAAGAAGAGAAAGCTCGAGTGATGATGACAGATTGACGACTGCTCCGGTGCTGGCGGTGATAATCAGGAGGAGGTGGAGGAGGAGGTGGAGGAGGAGGTGGAGGAGGAGGAGGTGGAGGAGGAGGAAGAGGAGGAGGAGGGGGAAGTGGAAGAGTAAGAAGAGGAGGGAGAGGAGATGGAGGAGGAGGAAGAGGAGGAGGAGGAGGAAGAGGAGGAGGAGGAGGAAGAGGAGGAGGAGGAAGAGGAGGAGGAGGAGGAAGAGGAGGAGGAAGAGGAGGAGGAAGAGGAGGAGGAAGAAGAGGAGGAAGGTTAGATGTGTATGGGTTTGAGCAATCCTTGGGAAGAGGCACCAACAGATGGAGTATCACAACCTGCTACAAGAGATGAGGTTCTGTGATCCTGACAGGCACCTAAGATCCCAAGGAGACATTTGACTACCTCTTACAGAAGGTAGGATAGGTATGTGCAACTAGACCAGTTACAATGTGCATAGGTCAGTCCACATTTACGCTGCAGGCCAGTTTATATCCTTGGACTAGTAGCACTGGAGAGGTGCAGGCACGTGCACACAGGACACAATCATTCCATTTTCAGCCACGATCAGTTGTCTAGATAAATGTACTACTGGCAATGTGATAAAATGGCTACTATCATTAGGCGTGGTGTGTGTGGGCAGTAGTCAAGTGTCTAGTGGTACATGCTGAGGCCTGATGTTGGCTACTGGTGTGGTGTGTGTGGGCAGTAGTCAAGTGTCTAGTGGTTGCTGAGGCCTGATGTTGGCTACTGGTGTGTGTGTGGGCAGTAGTCAAGTGTCGAGTGGTACTTGCTGAGGCCTGATGTTGGCTACTGATGTTTGCAGGAACATTTAGTACCCTCCTCAGCTGGGATGCCATTTCTAGACGGAAGTGAGTGTCTGGATTAGTGTCTCTGCTTGGCCCGGTTGCTAGTGAACCAAGTGTGTGCAGAAGTGTAACATTAGTCTCCTCTTCTCGTGGAGAAGTGTGCTTCCTCTTGCACGCTCTTGTGGTGGCCTTGTGCAGTTTGGGGAGGAGAGGAGGAGGTGCTTAGACCCGTACGACTGGGAGAGGTGGGCCAGCCTGGAGCGAGATAAGGCCTGGATGGGTCCAGTTCTTCCAGTATGCTAAAGCAAAAACGTGTTGGAGGTGATTGGGAGGAGCTGATTCTTTCATTGCTGGGACTGCCTCCACACAAGTCCTGAACCTTCGGAGGTGATTGTGAGGAGCTGATTCTTTCATTGCTGGGACTGCCTCCACACAAGTCCTGAACCTTCGGGGGTGATTGTGAGGAGCTGATTCTTTCATTGCTGGGACTGCCTCCACACAAGTCCTGAACCTTCGGAGGTGATTGTGAGGAGCTGATTGTTTCATTGCTGGGACTGCCTCCACACAAGTCCTGAACCTTCGGAGGTGATTGTGAGGAGCTGATTCTTTCATTGCTGGGACTGCCTCCACACAAGTCCTGAACCTTCCCAGGATACTCCTAGATTCCCAGGATACTTAGAGCTATCCTGGCTGCCTCTAATGAGGGTTAATGGCTGTGCATTATGGATCCTGGAGTCCTGAACCTTCCCAGGACACTCCTAGATTCCCAGGATACTTAAGAGCTATCCTGGCTGCCTCTAATGAGGGTGAATGGCTGTGCATTATGGATCCTGGAGTCCTGAACCTTCCCAGGATACTCCTAGATTCCCAGAATACTTAGAGCTATCCTGGCTGCCTCTAATGAGGGTGAATGGCTGTGCATTATGGATCCTGGACACTCCTAGATTCCCAGGATACTTAGAGCTATCCTGGCTGCCTCTAATGAGGGTGAATGGCTGTGCATTATGGATCCTGGAGTCCTGAACCTTCCCAGGACACTCCTAGATTCCCAGGATACTTACAGCTATCCTGGCTGCCTCTAACGAGGGTGAATGGCTGTGCATTATGGATCCTGGAGTCCTGAACCTTCCCAGGATACTCCTAGATTCCCAGGATGCTTAGAGCTATCCTGGCTGCCTCTAATGAGGGTGAATGGCTGTGCATTATGGATCCTGGAGTCCTGAACCTTCCCAGGATACTCCTAGATTCCCAGGATACTTAGAGCTATCCTGGCTGCCTCTAATTAGGGTGAATGGATCCTGGAATCAAGGCTAATAGGGTATTCTAGGGTCAAGCCTGGTTCACAATATGTCGCTATGCAATGCGACATGTCGTGACACTTAGTAAACAGAAATTGTATCGCATCAACATGTCGCTTGACTAGACTCGAGCCAACAATCACGTGGTTTCTCACACTAGTTAGAGCCTTCCATGTGCCGTGAAGTGAAGCTAGCAGAGAAGGGAGTCAGGGAGTTTCAGTGCCTGTGAATGTTCTCCAGCAAGGGCTATGGAGATCAAAGCGAAAAGGAAAACGCCTGGAGATGACTGCTAGGGATGTAAGTGCAGTAAATACTTGGAGTATGGTGTAGTCACGACTGTGAAATGTCAGGTCATACTGAAACAGATCATGCTGGTATTGTAGATTGGAGGAGGAGCGACAGTTATGAATTGTGTAAAAAAAAATGGAAGCACTCGAGAGACCACTTCATGAGGGAAATTAGAAGAAGGGAAAAAATGCCAAGTGGTGGAAAAGGTCCCCTCCATGTTTCGAAGTCATGGAGTTCATCAAAGGTTCAGTTTGGGCCCCGAGAGTAAATAATAGTATTGAAGTTTGGGTCACATCTGCTATCTACTTAAAGTGTTTGCTATTCAGAACCTTTTCTCAAACTTCGGCCAAGATAGCCAGACCATTACAGAGGCTACATGGGAGGATGGAGATACCCACTTCACTATGGAGGCCACCCAGGACCAAGATGATCTCTTGGAGGGCAGGTGATTTATGGATTCTCTTTTGCTATGTTGTATGTTGTTTCATATAAGATGGAGTTGGCACAAGTGTCATGGTTGCTGTGATTCTAGACGGAGTCTTAGCATTTTAGATGAGGCACAGCTGACATACTTGACAATGCATATCCTGTTATTATAGCAATTCAAGATACCCAGTATTCTTGATGATGCACATCTTGTGTGTCATAACGTTTCTAGACAGTGCACATCCTGTATTGTTCAGCAAGCATTCCAGATGGTGCACATCCAGATATTAGCACAACTTATGTCATGTATGTTACTTAACATTCTAGATGGTGCACACTCAGTATTCTAGATGGTGCACACTCTGCATTCTATATGGTGCACACCCATCATTCTAGATTATGCACACCCATCATTCTAGATGAGGCACATCATGTGCCCAGCCATTCAATCCCCAACAGCACCACTATATATATCGTAAGGACTGAAGCTTCTCTAGCCTCATGCCAGCCACTTCACGACAGGTGCTGACTCAACCACGTCAACTCAGAACTGTTCTGAATCTGACAATAAACTGCCCACATGACAACCTTGGCCGGCACCACATAGGGGTGAGCCACTACAGACAGCCAACCAAGTGCAAGTGTGGCGGTAACGTTGATGATGGCTCTCCAATGGTGGAGGTAACATTGACGATGGTTCTCCAATGGTGGAGGCAACGTTGACGATGGTTCTCCAATGGTGGAGGTAACGTTGACGATGGTTCTCCAATGGTGGAGGTAATGTTGACGATGGTTCTCCAATGGTGGAAGTAACGTTGACGATGGTTCTCCAATGGTGGAGGTAACATTGACAATGGTTCTCCAATGGTGGAGGTAACGTTGAACGATGGTTCTCCAATGGTGGAGGTAACGTTGACGATGGTTCTCCAATGGTGGAGGTAATGTTGACGATGGTTCTCCAATAGTGGAGGTAACGTTGACGATGGTTCTCCAATGGCGGAGGTAACATTGACGATGGTTCTCCAATGGTGGCGGTAACGTTGACGATGGTTCTCCAATGGTGGCGGTAACGTTGACGATGGTTCTCCAATGGTGGAGGTAACGTTGACGATGGTTCTTCCAATGGGAGGTAACGTTGACGATGGTTTTTCCAATGGTGGAGGTAACGTTGACGATGGTTCTCCAATGGTGGCGGTAACGTTGACGATGGTTCTCCAATGGTGGCGGTAACATTGACGATGGTTCTTCAATGGTGGAGGTAACATTGACGACGGTTCTCCAATGGTGGAGGCAACGTTGACGATGGTTCTCCAATGGTGGAGGTAACGTTGACGATGGTTCTTCCAATGGTGGAGGTAACGTTGACGATGGTTCTCCAATGGTGGCGGTAACGTTGACGATGGTTCTCCAATGGTGGCGGTAACGTTGACGATGGTTCTCCAATGGTGGAGGTAACATTGACGACGGTTCTCCAATGGTGGAGGCAACGTTGACGATGGTTCTCCAATGGTGGCGGTAACGTTGATGATGGCTCTCCAATGGTGGCGGTAACGTTGACGATGGTTCTCCAATGGTGGCGGTAACGTTGACGATGGTTCTCCAATGGTGGAGGTAACATTGACGACGGTTCTCCAATGGTGGAGGCAACGTTGATGATGGTTCTCCAATGGTGGCGGTAACGTTGACGATGGCTCTCCAATGGTGGCGGTAACGTTGACGATGGTTCTCCAATGGTGGAGGTAACATTGACAATGGTCCTGCAATGGTTCACGTGTAGGCTGCGACAAGTATATATTCCCATCTTTAGTGTGTGGGACTCAATCTGCCAAGAAAACATCTTGCACATGTCTCTCACCCATGCCTCTCACCCAGCCAGAATCTAAGTTCCAAACCCTTGCACAGGAAATTTTTTCCAAACCTCATGCTGGTCTGCAGATCAGGAAGCCACCGATGCAAATTCCTTGCACAATCAGAAAGCTACTAACACTCTTTAAGAACCACGTCAAGGCATCAAGGTGTATGTACTATCTTAGAATCATCAGGGATACTACAGCTCTAGCTTAGCCTAACTCCTAGCTCTAGATCTGCTCTAGTCATAGCTATATATTCTAGCCCTAGCACAGCCCTAGCTTAGCCTAGCTCTAGCTACATCCTAGCCCTATACCAGCCCTAGCCATTGCTATATATTCTAGCCCTAGCACAGCCCTAGCTTAGCCTAGCTCTAGCTATATCCTAGCCCTAGCCATAGCTATATATTCTAGCTCTGGCACAGCCCTTGCTTAGCCTAGCTCTAGCACAGCCCTAGCTTAGCCTAGCTCTAGCTACATCCTAGCCCTAGATCAGCTCTAGCTACATGTATAGCTATATATTCTAGCCCTAGCACAGCCCTAGCTTAGCTCTAGCCTTAGCACAGCTCAGGCTTGCATAGCTCTAGCCACGGCCTCAAGGAAAGATACATCTTCCTCTCATTGGGTAGTTGGCCTTCATTTTGGATAGCAGCATTGTTGTCTGTGTGTGGTATCCATCCATGTACTTGCTCAATAGGTCTGGATTATCTTCAGGTAACCCTTTACCTACTAGGTCTGGAGGTACAGGGTAACAATTTATTGCTAGGTCGGGGGTGGGGGTTGTTCTGATATCTTCAGATAACCGATAACCCTGTATCCACTAAGTTGGGGTGAGAGGTGGGTATATTCTTAATTATAGAGACTGCTCTTCCAATTATACTCGCAAATGGTTAAAGAAACTGTCCTTCAAACTGCTGTACTTTCAAATGATTATAGAGACTGCTCTTCCAATCATACACCAAAATTGTTATAGAAACTGCCCTTCCAATTGACTCTCAAATGTTTATAGAGACTTCTCTTTCAATTGTACTCTCAAATGGTTATAGAAACTGCCTCCAATTGTAAAATGCCTCTCCAGTGGTGATAGCATCAAAAATCTTTAGCTAGCAGTTTTTTAGGCAAAGCTCTGGAGGTTTGTAAAGGAGTGGGACTTGGCTGTGTCTGGAAGTATAACCTCAGCCCACCTTACTCACACAAAGGCCACACCCTGTACAAAAAGGTGGAAGGACCAGATTTGAGTGATCCATTTACAAGAAATATTCGGAAGTTTTCAAAGATTGGAAGGGAAAAACACCTTGTACACATGACCTGGTCTAGTGGGGAGGATATGTGGAGGCACCAGGGTACAGTATGTACCACTTAGTAGCTAAGCTACACTATTTGGAGGTATCATCTAAAATGAGGGAGGGAAGGGACTCACACGAGGGAGGGTAGGGACTCACACGAGGGAGGGAAGGGACTCACACGAGGGAGGGAAGGCACTCACACAAGGGAAGGAAGGGACTCACACGAGGGAGGGAAGGGACTCACACAAGGGAGGGAAGGGACTCACACGAGGGAGGGGAGGGACTCACACGAGGGAGGGCACTCACACAAGGGAGGGAAGGGACTCACACGAGGGAGGGAAGGGACTCACACGAGGGAGGGAAGGGACTCACACGAGGGAGGGAAGGGACTCACACGAGGGAGGGGAGGGACTCACACGAGGGAGGGAAGGCACTCACACAAGGGAGGGAAGGGACTCACACGAGGGAGGGAAGGGACTCACACGAGGGAGGGAAGGGACTCACACGAGGGAGGGGAGGGACTCACACGAGGGAGGGAAGGGACTCACACGAGGGAGGGAAGGGACTCACACGAGGGAGGGAAGGGACTCACACGAGGGAGGGAAGGGACTCACACGAGGGAGGGAAGGGACTCACACGCGAGGGAGGGAAGGGACTCACACGAGGGAGGGAAGGCAATCACACGAGGGAAGGTAGGGACTCACACGAGGGAAGGAAGGGACTCACACGAGGGAGGGAAGGGACTCACACGAGGGAGGGAAGGGACTCACACGAGGGAGGGAAGGGACTCACACGAGGGAGGGAAGGGACTCACACGAGGGAGGGAAGGGACTCACACGAGGGAGGGAAGGCACTCACACGAGGGAGGGAAGGGACTCACACGAGGGAGGGAAGGCAATCACACGAGGGAAGGTAGGGACTCACACGAGGGAAGGAAGGGACTCACACGAGGGAGGGAAGGGACTCACACGAGGGAGGGAAGGGACTCACACGAGGGAGGGAAGGGACTCACACGAGGGAGGGGAGGGACTCACACGAGGGAGGGAAGGGACTCACACGAGGGAGGGAAGGGACTCACACGAGGGAGGGAAGGGACTCACACGAGGGAGGGAAGGGACTCACACGAGGGAGGGAAGGGACTCACACGAGGGAGGAAAGGGACTCACACGAGGGAGGGGAGGGACTCACACGAGGGAGGGAAGGGACTCACACGAGGGAGGGAAGGGACTCACACGAGGGAGGGAAGGGACTCACACGAGGGAGGGAAGGGACTCACACGAGGGAGGGAAGGGACTCACACGAGGGAGGAAAGGGACTCACACGAGGGGAGGGAAGGCAATCACACGAGGGAAGGTAGGGACTCACACGAGGGAAGGAAGGGACTCATACGAGGGAGGGAAGGGACTCACACGAGGGAGGGAAGGGACTCACACGAGGGAGGGAAGGCACTCACACGAGGGAGGGAAGGGACTCACACGAGGGAGGGAAGGGACTCACACGAGGGGAGGGAAGGGACTCACACGAGGGGAGGGAAGGGACTCACACGAGGGGAGGGAAGGGACTCACACGAGGGAGGGTAGGGACTCACACGAGGGAGGGTAGGGACTCACACGAGGGAGGGAAGGGACTCACACGAGGGAGGGAAGGCACTCACACAAGGGAAGGAAGGGACTCACACGAGGGAGGGAAGGGACTCACACAAGGGAGGGAAGGGACTCACACGAGGGAGGGCACTCACACAAGGGAGGGAAGGGACTCACACGAGGGAGGGAAGGGACTCACACGAGGGAGGGAAGGGACTCACACGAGGGAGGGAAGGGACTCACACGAGGGAGGGGAGGGACTCACACGAGGGAGGGGAGGGACTCACACGAGGGAGGGAAGGCACTCACACAAGGGAGGGAAGGGACTCACACGAGGGAGGGAAGGGACTCACACGAGGGAGGGAAGGGACTCACACGAGGGAGGGAAGGGACTCACACGAGGGAGGGGAGGGACTCACACGAGGGAGGGAAGGGACTCACACGAGGGAGGGAAGGGACTCACACGAGGGAGGGAAGGGACTCACACGAGGGAGGGAAGGGACTCACACGAGGGAGGGAAGGGACTCACACGAGGGAGGGAAGGGACTCACACGAGGGGAGGGAAGGCACTCACACGAGGGAGGGAAGGCAATCACACGAGGGAAGGTAGGGACTCACACGAGGGAAGGAAGGGACTCACACGAGGGAGGGAAGGGACTCACACGAGGGAGGGAAGGGACTCACACGAGGGAGGGAAGGCACTCACACGAGGGAGGGAAGGGACTCACACGAGGGAGGGAAGGGACTCACACGAGGGGAGGGAAGGGACTCACACGAGGGGAGGGAAGGGACTCACACGAGGGGAGGGAAGGGACTCACACGAGGGAGGGTAGGGACTCACACGAGGGAGGAAGGGACTCACACGAGGGAGGGAAGGGACTCACACGAGGGAGGGAAGGGACTCACACGAGGGAGGGAAGGGACTCACACGAGGAAGGGGAGGGACTCAAACGAGGGAGGGAAGGGACTCAAACGAGGGAGGGAAGGGACTCACACGAGGGAGGGAAGGGCACTGTATATTCTCTGTAACACACACAGTATGCATGAAGAAACACCAATATCATTCCCACCTCAATCATTAGTTGTGGGTACACATAGTTTCACTAATGAAACTGGCATTGATTGCAGCTTTCAAATGGCCAGCAACATGCTCACTTAAAATCTACACAGACACCCACAAGCAGTTGCAAGGACTACAGAGCTTGCCTCCTTGAACACACATTGTACCTCGGGGTCCAGGTTACTTAGAAACACTCTGGCTTTTTGCAGTTTCCCCGCTGCTCTCAGACCACTCGAGACACGGCCTTCTGGCTTCTAAATAACCTCAGCCTAAGTTTCTAAATAGAATAATTAAAATTAAAAGACAACAGGATTAACTCATCAAAAAGGAAAAAGAAACAGGACTGAACCCAAGTAGACCACAAACAATATGATCGTCCTTTACCATTTAAGGTTCATAGAGAGAAATGCGGTAAAGGATCATCAAAACATAGTCCACTTGAAAGTTCAGGCACTTGGCCTTTCATGTTTTGGTGCGCACCGCCACTTTATAAGCAGGCAGGTAACTTTTGGCAGGTTATACTTCTGCAACATATTTAGCATCAAAAGAGAGGACACGGGTCCATACAGTGAAGTGTGCAGAATCTATGGAGCTCCTAGTCGTAACCACAAGTCTTTGTTGGCACTTGTACTTCATGGCTTTAGTCACGTCAATCACGTCATCACTCTCGGGTTTTATTTGTTGTTGTTTTATTTGTTGTTATAGTTTTATTTGTTGTTGTTGTTTGTTGTTGCTATATTTGTTGTTGTTATTGTTTTATTTGTTGTTGTTGTTGTTTTATTTGTTGTTATAGTTTTATTTGTTGTTTTATTTGTTGTTGTTGTTTGTTGTTGTTATATTTGTTGTTGTTATTGTTTTATTTGTTGTTGTTTTATTTGTTGTTGTTGTTTTATTTGTTGTTGTTATTTCTATATATTATTGCAGCTGAGGGTCGGTCATCCAAACTCTGCACTCTTGAGCTTCTCAAGGCCTGTCCACACTGCACACTGAATGCGCGTTAGATCTCAACGAATGCGCGTTCGTTGCGTCCACACTGAATGCGAATTAGATTTCTTGGACCTAACGCGCATTAGGTCCAGTCCACCTCGATAGGTGGTTTGAGTCGAGCCAGAGCAACAAATCCAAGCGTAAAATTAATTACGCGGGTGCGCGTTAAAAGATAAACAGAATCATTTATGAAGTTGTAGCTGATTCCCACCAGTGCTTACTGCGTGGCTTGCACCAAACCTGGCGCACAGATGGATGCTGGTAGTCAGCCACAATCAAAGGACCTATAGCAGGCAAAGATCAAGCTAAATACTATTATAGCTAAAATAGACATCGAAAATTTTACCGCCGCAGCCTTCTTTTATGGAGTTCATGGAGCGCCATCCGTCTACTGTATTGCCTTTTTCTATTTATAAATCCTTCTTCTCCTCTGCAGCATATGCTTCCTTCGCGTCTGTAGGTATCTCGTCCATAACAGAAGAAATCCAACAACTAACACCGTATCCATTGTGCATTGTGACGTGAGTGCAGTTTTCTTGGAGGGGGAGTGGTTTTTATGCGCGTTTGGTTTATTGTCATGTCAGTGTGGACGCGACGTCGTGACTGGACGCGCATTGAGACTCTCTTGGTAGCTAGTGTGTCTCAATGCGCATCCAGTTATTGTGCAGTGTGGACAGGCCTTCAGTCTCCAGTATCTGTCTCATTATCTGGCTAGCCTCTTCTTGTTGTACAATACACAAGTCAGCATGTACCATTCCTTGGCGCTGTTGCTGTGCTGTTATTAGAGTCAGTCTCTTGACAGAGGATCACTACAGGAGGATTCAGTGCTAGCTGCACAGGAGAACCGCACAAACCAAAACAGCAGAGAAGAACAAGATTCTCAGTACGTCAACTTTAGCAGCCATATTTTTGGCTTCCAACAGTAAGCTAGGTAGATGAACTTACCCTCCTGATGATCCTTACCCAAGACTATTTCTGCAATTGAGAGTTCCCATAGGACATTGGTTGGAGTCGTCTGGTACTAAAATTGCTGAGAATGGAGCCATGGTCATGCAAGGGAAAGAGATATATAGGTAGATAGAGGTGACCTTTGAACATGGATTTCAAGGCTTTCTCTTAGTTTCTATGTACGCCAGTTCCATGCCTTTGCAAAGGATTCATGGCACACTGGAAGTCTTTTTGGAGCTAATAGTGGCAGAGACCATCATTTACACCGCTGAGAAGCTGTCAGTCTGTGTGAGATTTATTTAGCATTCTGCCGTTTTAAACGGTAGATACAGGGGGTGATAGCACACTCCTTATATAGAGGAGTGTCCCAGTCTTAGTATCTAAGGTATTATGTGTGCAGTACCTGAGGGCTCTGGTGACCAAGTCCAGTGTCTAAGGTATTATATATATATATATACAGTACCTGAGGGCTCTGGTGACCAAGTCCTGTGTCTAAGGCATTATATATATATATATATACAGTACCTGAGGGCTCTGGTGACCTAGTCCAGTGTCTAAGGCATTATATATATATTTATATATAATTATATATATATACAGTACCTGAGGGCTCTGGTGACCAAGTCCAGTGTCTAAGGTATTATATATATATTTATATATATATATATACAGTACCTGAGGGCTCTGGTGACCTAGTCCAGTGTCTAAGGTATTATATATATATACAGTACCTAAGGGCTCTGGTGACCAAGTCCAGTGTCTAAGGTACAATATATATAGTAATAATAGAAAAGTATTGGGATGGCTAAGACTAGCCATCCCAATACTTTTCTAATTATTACTATTCAATAGCTCTGCTTTAACACAGCATTGAGCACTCAATGTAGCCTTCATCAGCAAACTACCTTCTAAGTATATATATATATATATATATATATATTACAATAACCTTCTCAATAATCAACTTGAAATTGTATTCTCTCGTTGTTTCGACTAGATGCTCTAGCCTTCATCAGGAATAAAATATTACATATTATATACATACAGTACCTGAGGGCCCTAGTGAGAGCACTGACACCTAGGAAGAGGAAGAAGACACTGAGGCAGAAATTCACATACTCCTTAGGAAGATACTGCAGAAGATAAAATAATAATAATAATAATAATAATAATAATAATAATAATAATAATAATAATAATAATAATAATAATAATAATAATAATAATAATAATAATAATAATAATAATAATAATAATAATAATAATAATAAAATAATAAACCATATAAAATAATAAACAATATATATATATACATAAGCAACAGACAAGAGAGTCCTTGACTGTCGGATATCAACTTGCAGTCTGAGGGAATACGGGCTAGGGCTAGGGCTAGGGTTGGGGGTGGGGCTAGGGCTAGGTGGGAAAGCTAACATTAACAAATGAGTTGCCAAGAAAAATAACTACCATCCCCAGTCAACAATTTTCGTTGTTGTTGTCCATTTCATTGTTGTTGGCGCACCTTGAAGAAGAGGTAGAGACAAAACAGACTAGCACTAGCATAGAGAGGAAATAAAGCTGCATCCTGCATCTTTATTCTATCAGTGGCCTCCTTACCACTGTTCTGCAAGTTAAGGGAGAACAGAGATGGGGAGGAGAGAGGGGAGGGGAGGGGGGAGGGGAGGAGGGAGGGGAGGAGGGAGGGGAGGAGGGAGGGGAGGAGAGAGGGGAGGAGAGAGGGGAGGAGAGAGGGGAGGAGAGAGGGGAAGAGAGAGGGGAGGAGAGAGGGGAGGAGAGAGGGGAGGAGAGAGGGGAGGAGAGAGGGGAGGAGAGAGGGGAGGAGAGAGGGGAGGAGAGAGGGGAGGAGAGAGGGGAGGAGGGAGGGGAGGAGGGAGGGGAGGAGGGAGGGGAGGAGGGAGGGGAGGAGAGAGGGGAGGAGGGAGGGGAGGAGGGAGGGGAGGAGGGAGGGGAGGAGGGAGGGGAGGAGGGAGGGGAGGAGGGAGGGGAGGAGGGAGGGGAGGAGGGAGGGGAGGAGGGAGGGGAGGTGGGAGGGGAGGAGAGAGGGGAGGAGAGAGGGGAGGAGAGAGGGGGGGAGGGAGGGGAGGAGAGAGAGGGGGGAGGAGAGAGGGGAGGAGAGAGGGGAGGAGAGAGGGGAGGAGAGAGGGGAGGAGAGAGGGGAGGAGAGAGGGGAGGAGAGAGGGGAGGAGGGAGGGGAGGAGAGAGGGGAGGAGAGAGGGGAGGAGAGAGGGGAGGAGAGAGGGGGAGGAGAAAAGTCCACGCAGTGAAGGAAGAGAGAGAAGCAAGAAAAGAAAGAAATAATGAACAATATAGCAACAAAGAAGTTCTTCATGACAAAAACTACCTGCCAAAGTATTAGCACAGACTACTAGGCAGAGTCCACAAAGTCAATATAATGGTGCCTGAAATATGTAAATAACGTGCAGCTACGTAACGATTCTACTTTAAAAGGGGGGGGGGAACAGATCGAAGCCTCACACAGTTTTAAAAAGATAAATGACAGGAAGAAAAGTATTGGTAAAGGCACACGCAATATCTGGTGCTCCAATAAACTTTGGCACCGTGTCAACAGCACAAGGAGAACAAAAGAAAATGATGAACTACTTCTAGTCAACTCAACAGTCCTCCCTATTCTAGCCATATAAATGCTGGTGGTGGATACCTGAGCCTTGCCCCACAGAGAGCTCAGCTTGAGGGTGGTAAGGGATACTGACATAAATAATCCATAACTTATTTCAGAAAGCTGTGCGAGATTTGTAGGCAGTGAATTAGCTATTGTGTAAAGGGATTAGACAGTTACCCACTTTATGATAGTTTAATTCGCTACTTGCAATTAATACTACAGCCACACTCACTACCACCACACACGAGAGCAGCTATCTAAGTTACACACCTTGATGATACAGTGGTAAGTCACTGATCTAATAGAGCCCACCATTATGGGACCCACGGCCATTAGGAACAGAGAACAATAAGTCACTGCCATCCCAGGAAGTGTAGCGGCATCCCTACCAGTCAAATTGGTCATATTGCCCTCCTCCGTTAAGAGCGTCCCGTTCTCTTCCACTGCAGTCTCCATTCCGCTTTCAGAATCCACGCGGCGAAGTTTGTGGTTTGGAAGTTATTACAGCGAGCAAAGGTAATGAATGATGGGCCGGGGCTTTAATCGCGTTGCAAGCTGGCACTAGTTGAGAAGGGAGGTCATATTTCGCTCTCGCTGTAAAAACGGATTCTTGAAGAAGAAACTACCTTGAGGGCTGTGAATTTTTTCCAGGTAAAAGTCAATTGTAGGGTCGAGTTCGTGCTTGTTTGGTGTTGTTCTTGTTGTATGATGTTACTGTGCTGGTGCGACCGTTACTAACTCATGCTGCCACTGCTACCGTTTCGTTGTTCGTATCGTTGTCTTGTTATTGGTGTTATTACTGACATGCTGGTCCACGTTGGGGTTGGTATGCTGTTTGCTGCTGCAGGAATCAGTGCATATTGTCCAGGTGCATCTGCAGACAAGATAATGTGATTCAAGTACTATAATGCTCACAAAATGGTAATGGGAAGGACAATGGAGGAATGGAGGAATGGCTGCGCTTCTGTGTCTGCTTCTGGCACACCTTCGGAGGAACAGGTGTGTGAGAGTTGTCTTGCACGATATGAGGGAGGAGGGTGCTGATGTTCTTGTGCATTTATAGGAGATGCCCAGTTCAAAGCAAACAGTGGCTCAGAGAGAGTGCAGTTCATATCCCTAGCAACAGCTCAAACCAAGCTAATACAAAATGCCCCTCACTTTGATAGCTCACTGACAGCTGCAAGGCAATGGCCGAGATTCTTCCTTGTGCTTTGAGCTGTTACAATTACATCATTTTCACCCTCTATTACTTCCTAATGTCTACACATGGAGGATGATGATTCAACATGGAGGATTGGACTACTAATGTCTAAACATTGAGGATTAGACTACTAATGTCTAAACATTGAGGATTGGACTACTAATGTCTAAACATTGAGGATTGGATTACTAATGTCTAAGCATTGAGGATTGGACTACTAATGTCTAAACATTGAGGATTAGACTACTAATGTCTAAACATTGATTGGAGTATGTACTTCCTAATGTCTAAACGAGGATTGGACTACTAATGTCTAAACATTGAGGATTGGACTACTTCCTGATGTCTAAACATTGAGGATTGGACTACTAATGTCTAAACATTGAGGATTGGACTACTAATGTCTAAACATTGAGGATTGGACTACTAATGTCTAAACATTGAGATTGGACTACTAATCTAAACATTGAGGATTGGACTACTAATGTCTAAACATTGAGGATTGGACTACTAATGTCTAAACATTGAGGATTGGACTATTAATGTCTAAACATTGAGGATTGGACTACTAATGTCTAAGCATTGAGGATTAGACTACTAATGTCTAAACATTGAGGATTGGACTACTAATGTCTAAACATTGAGATTGGACTACTAATCTAAACATTGAGGATTGGACTACTAATGTCTAAACATTGAGGATTGGACTATTAATGTCTAAACATTGAGGATTGGACTACTAATGTCTAAACATTGAGGATTGGACCACTAATGTCTAAACATTGAGGATTGGACTACTAATGTCTAAACATTGAGGATTGGACTACTAATGTCTAGACATTGAGGATTGGACTACTAATGTCTAAACATTGAGGATTGGACTACTAATGTCTAAACATTGAGGATTAGACTACTAATGTCTAAACATTGAGGATTGGACTACTTCCTAATGTCTAAACATTGAGATTGGACTACTAATCTAAACATTGAGGATTGGACTACTAATGTCTAAACATTGAGGATTGGACTACTAATGTCTAAACATTGAGGATTGGACTACTAATGTCTAAACATTGAGGATTGGACTACTAATGTCTAAACATTGAGGATTAGACTACTAATGTCTAAACATTGAGGATTGGACTACTAATGTCTAAACATTGAGGATTGGACTACTAATGTCTAAACATTGAGGATTGGACTACTAATGTCTAAACATTGAGGATTAGACTACTAATGTCTAAACATTGAGGATTGGACTACTAATGTCTAAACATTGAGGATTGGACTACTAATGTCTAAACATTGAGATTGGACTACTAATGTCTAAACATTGAAGACTGGACTATTAATGTCTAAACATTGAGGATTGGACTATTAATGTCTAAACATTGAGGATTGGACCACTAATGTCTAAACATTGAGGATTGGACTACTAATGTCTAAACATTGAGGATTGGACTACTAATGTCTAAACATTGAGGATTGGACTACTAATGTCTAAACATTGAGGATTGGACTACTAATGTCTAAACATTGAGGATTGGACTACTAATGTCTAAACATTGAGGATTAGACTACTAATGTCTAAACATTGAGGATTGGACTACTAATGTCTAAACATTGAGGATTGGACTATTAATGTCTAAACATTGAGGATTGGACTACTAATGTCTAAACATTGAGGATTAGACTACTAATGTCTAAACATTGAGGATTGGACTACTAATGTCTAAACATTGAGGATTAGACTACTAATGTCTAAACATTGAGGATTGGACTACTAATGTCTAAACATTGAGGATTAGACTACTTCCTAATGTCTAAACATTGAGGATCGGACTACAAATGTCTAAACATTGAGGATTAGACTACTAATGTCTAAACATTGAGGATTGGACTACTAATGTCTAAACATTGAGGATTGGACTACTAATGTCTAAACATTGAGGATTGGACTACTAATGTCTAAACATTGAGGATTGGACTACTTCCTAATGTCTAAACATTGAGGATTAGACTACTAATGTCTAAACATTGAGGATTGGACTACTAATGTCTAAACATTGAGGATTAGACTACTAATGTCTAAACATTGAGGATTAGACTACTAATGTCTAAACATTGAGGATTAGACTACTAATGTCTAAACATTGAGGATTGGACTACTTCCTAATGTCTAAACGAGGATTGGACTACTAATGTCTAAACATTGAGGATTGGACTACTTCCTAATGTCTAAACATTGAGGATTAGACTACTAATGTCTAAACATTGAGGATTAGACTACTAATGTCTAAACATTGAGGATTAGACTACTAATGTCTAAACATTGAGGATTGGACTACTAATGTCTAAACATTGAGGATTGGACTACTTCCTAATGTCTAAACATTGAGGATTGGACTACTAATGTCTAAACATTGAGGATTGGACTACTTCCTAATGTCTAAACATTGAGGATTAGACTACTAATGTCTAAACATTGAGGATTGGACTACTAATGTCTAAACATTGAGGATTAGACTACTAATGTCTAAACATTGAGGATTAGACTATTAATGTCTAAACATTGAGGATTGGACTACTAATGTCTAAACATTGAGGATTAGACTACTAATGTCTAAACATTGAGGATTGGACTACTAATGTCTAAACATTGAGATTGGACTACTAATCTAAACATTGAGGATTGGACTACTAATGTCTAAACATTGAGGATTAGACTACTAATGTCTAAACATTGAGGATTAGACTATTAATGTCTAAACATTGAGGATTGGACTACTAATGTCTAAACATTGAGGATTGGACTACTAATGTCTAAACATTGAGGATTAGACTACTAATGTCTAAACATTGAGAATTGGACTACTAATGTCTAAACATTGAGGATTGGACTACTAATGTCTAAACATTGAGGATTGGACTACTAATGTCTAGACATTGAGGATTGGACCACTAATGTCTAAACATTGAGGATTGGACTACTAATGTCTAAACATTGAGGATTGGACTACTAATGTCTAGACATTGAGGATTGGACTACTAATGTCTAAACATTGAGGATTGGACTACTAATGTCTAAACATTGAGGATTGGACTATTAATGTCTAAACATTGAGGATTGGACTACTTCCTAATGTCTAAACATTGAGGATTGGACTACTAATGTCTAAACATTGAGGATTGGACTACTAATGTCTAAACATTGAGGATTGGACTACTAATGTCTAGACATTGAGGATTGGACTACTAATGTCTAAACATTGAGGATTGGACTACTAATGTCTAGACATTGAGGATTGGACTACTAATGTCTAAACATTGAGGATTGGACTACTAATGTCTAAACATTGAGGATTAGACTACTAATGTCTAAACATTGAGGATTGGACTACTAATGTCTAAACATTGAGGATTGGACTACTAATGTCTAAACATTGAGGATTAGACTACTAATCTAAACATTGAGGATTGGACTACTAATGCCTAAACATTGAGGATTGGACTACTAATGTCTAAACATTGAGGATTAGACTACTAATGTCTAAACATTGAGGATTGGACTATTAATGTCTAAACATTGAGATTGGACTACTAATCTAAACATTGAGGATTGGACTACTAATGTCTAAACATTGAGGATTGGACTATTAATGTCTAAACATTGAGGATTGGACTACTAATGTCTAAACATTGAGGATTGGACTACTAATGTCTAAACATTGAGGATTGGACTATTAATGTCTAAACATTGAGGATTGGACTATTAATGTCTAAACATTGAGGATTGGACTACTAATGTCTAAACATTGAGGATTGGACTACTAATGTCTAAACATTGAGGATTGGACTATTAATGTCTAAACATTGAGGATTGGACTACTAATGTCTAAACATTGAGGATTGGACTACTAATGTCTAGACATTGAGGATTGGACTACTAATGTCTAAACATTGAGGATTGGACTACTAATGTCTAAACATTGAGGATTGGACTACTAATGTCTAAACATTGAGGATTGGACTACTTCCTAATGTCTAAACATTGAGGATTGGACTACTAATGTCTAAACATTGAGGATTAGACTACTAATGTCTAGACATTGAGGATTAGACTACTAATGTCTAAACATTGAGGATTGGACTACTAATGTCTAAACATTGAGGATTGGACTACTAATGTCTAACATTGAGGATTGGACTACTAATGTCTAAACATTGAGGATTGGACTACTAATGCCTAAACATTGAGGATTGGACTACTAATGTCTAAACATTGAGGATTGGACTACTAATGTCTAAACATTGAGGATTGGACTACTTCCTAATGTCTAAACATTGAGGATTGGACTACTAATGTCTAAACATTGAGGATTGGACTACTAATGTCTAAACATTGAGGATTGGACTACTAATGTCTAAACATTGAGGATTGGACTACTAATGTCTAAACATTGAGGATTGGACTACTAATGTCTAAACATTGAGGATTGGACTACTAATGTCTAAACATTGAGGATTGGACTACTAATGTCTAAGCATTGAGGATTGGACTACTAATGTCTAAACATTGAGGATTGGACTACTAATCTAAACATTGAGGATTAGACTACTAATGTCTAAACATTGAGGATTGGACTACTTCCTAATGTCTAAACATTGAGGATTGGACTACTAATCTAAACATTGAGGATTAGACTACTAATGTCTAAACATTGAGGATTGGACTACTAATGTCTAAACATTGAGGATTGGACTACTAATGTCTAAACATTGAGGATTAGACTACTAATGTCTAAACATTGAGGATTGGACTACTTATGTCTAAACATTGAGGATTGGACTACTAATGTCTAAACATTGAGGATTGGACTACTAATGTCTAAACATTGAGGATTGGACTACTAATGTCTAAACATTGAGGATTGGACTACTAATGTCTAAACATTGAGGATTGGACTACTAATGTCTAAACATTGAGGATTGGACTACTAATGCCTAAACATTGAGGATTGGACTACTAATGTCTAAACATTGAGGATTGGACTACTAATGTCTAAACATTGAGGATTGGACTACTAATGTCTAAACATTGAGGATTGGACTACTAATGTCTAAACATTGAGGATTGGACTACTAATGTCTAGACATTGAGGATTGGACTACTAATGTCTAAACATTGAGGATTAGACTACTAATGCCTAAACATTGAGGATTGGACTACTAATGTCTAAACATTGAGGATTGGACTACTAATGTCTAAACATTGAGGATTGGACTACTAATGTCTAAACATTGAGGATTGGACTACTAATGTCTAAACATTGAGGATTGGACAACTAATGTCTAAACATTGAGGATTGGACTACTAATGTCTAAGCATTGAGGATTGGACTACTAATGCCTAAACATTGAGGATTGGACTACTTCCTAATGTCTAAACATTGAAGACTGGACTATTAATGTCTAAACATTGAGGATTGGATTACTAATGTCTAAACATTGAGGATTGGACTACTAATGCCTAAACATTGAGGATTGGACTACTAATGTCTAAACATTGAGGATTGGACTACTTCCTAATGTCTAAACATTGAGGATTAGACTACTAATGTCTAAACATTGAGGATTGGACTACTAATGTCTAAACATTGAGGATTGGACTACTAATGCCTAAACATTGAGGATTAGACTACTAATGCCTAAACATTGAGGATTAGACTACTAATGCCTAAACATTGAGGATTGGACTACTAATGCCTAAACATTGAGGATTGGACTACTAATGTCTAGACATTGAGGATTGGACTACTAATGTCTAAACATTGAGGATTAGACTACTAATGCCTAAACATTGAGGATTGGACTACTAATGTCTAAACATTGAGGATTGGACTACTAATGTCTAAACATTGAGGATTGGACTACTTCTTAATGTCTAAACATTGAGGATTGGACTACTAATGTCTAAACATTGAGGATTGGACTACTAATGTCTAAACATTGAGATTGGACTACTAATCTAAACATTGAGGATTGGACTACTAATGTCTAAACATTGAGGATTGGACTATTAATGTCTAAACATTGAGGATTGGACTACTAATGTCTAAACATTGAGGATTGGACTATTAATGTCTAAACATTGAGGATTGGACTACTAATGTCTAAACATTGAGGATTGGACTACTAATGTCTAAACATTGAGGATTAGACTACTAATGTCTAAACATTGAGGATTGGACTACTAATGTCTAAACATTGAGGATTGGACTACTAATGTCTAAACATTGAGGATTGGACTACTAATGTCTAAACATTGAGGATTGGACTACTAATGTCTAAGCATTGAGGATTAGACTACTAATGTCTAAACATTGAGGATTGGACTACTTATGTCTAAACATTGAGGATTGGACTACTAATGTCTAAGCATTGAGGATCCTAATGTCTAAACATTGAGGATAATGTCTAAACATTGAAGAGTGGGTCATTATTAGCAAATGAGATGGCCTATGCTCTGGGGGAGGTGTTCAGGAAGGTAGTGTTGCCATGAATTCATGAACTCTATGTAAGGAGCAATGCTGTAAATGCTAGTTGTAAGCACGACACTCACAGCATCTGTCAACAAAAATGGATGCTTAAAACATCGAAAATCCATGAACAAACAACACCTGTGTACAGGTGCAGTCAATTTCTTACGAGCACAGGTCACTGAATGTGTGTACCGGGCCAGCTACAGGGATGGCAAGCAGTTGAACTATTGCAGAGCGGTGCTTGGAGAGTGTCGTACGCGGACATCCCATGCACATATTTGTAGCAATGGAAGAAACACAGACCCTCAAGCAGGAGGAGACCGAGTCACGATCAACATCTTAACAAATACAGGCTAGAACCAGCAAACACAAGTAGGTGCTTGTTATGCCTGCTCAAACAATTGACCATTGACTTAACTTATAGCCATAATCATACTGGGGCGGGGAGGGAAGCCCTGGGATACCCCCCCCCAAACGATTTCTCCCCCTCCCCCCAATAATTTTCACAATAAAAATTTATATTCTTATGTAATACATTACAGTAACGGGAAAAAGAACAGTACAGAGTACAGAGAAGGGAACGTAGAAGCGATAGCAAATTCAAAGATAATCAACAATAATAAAATTATAATAATTATGCATGAACAATTTATTAGTGAAGATATACATTATAAGATATACAATAATGTATGGTGAAAATTACAATACAGTGAGTTCAGTAGTACTAAATTAAAGTCTATTTTTCTGTTCAAAAATGTCGGGAATTCCACATCGGTCAATGGAGGACCCTCTATACTAAATGTTCTAGGTTCGAGTCAGATAGACGACTGCGTAGGCGACTTTTAATCAACTTCATTTGACTAAAGGAACACTCTACTGTTGCTGTGCCAACAGGAAGTGCCATTGTAATGTTCAATAGCTTCCACGTCTCAGGGAAAATTCCTCCGTACTTATGTGACTTGTTCATCTCGTCCAGGATTTCTTGCATGCTAGGAGATACCGACTCTTCTTTACGTCCTTTTTCTCCACTAGCAAAGCCTGTCTAAATATCTTCCACTCTGAAAGAAGCTCATCGCCATCAAGCATTGGAGGTGAGGTGTAAGTTGTCCCTGCATACTCAACCTCTGCTTCTTTTCCATAGAACTCGGCAAGAATCTTGATTTGCTCGCTTGGTAAGGATGCTTCAGCGGGTAGTAGGGAGGGACTGAATATGGACATGGCAGTAACAATCTTCATGGCTTTATCAGTAAATCGACTCTTAATATTTAGAAGAAGGGAATCGACGTATGGAATTGCAACTAGAGTTCGATACTCGGCTGTGGTTGTGATAGAAGAAGACCAACGGCTTCGTGCAGAGCCATGTGTGCCGAGTGTTATATCGTGTTTTTCGTTCAACATAGACTCGACTGAACCCAACCACTCACTTCTTTCGTCCTTTAGATGCTCGAGTTGATCCGTCGTGATTTTCAGAAGTACCGGTAACCTGCTCAAATCGAGTAGCTTTCTTTGCATCGAAACATTCATCCTTGCCATGATATCCAGAACTTCTGACAGGAACACGATACTAGCAACTCCAGTGTAAGTAGCAAGGAGAGCACCAATACTACCGTATGCTTCACCATCACCTGATGTCTCATACAGCTGTTGTAGGGTGACGATAAGGGCAGGAAGCTCTTGGTAAATAGCCCCATACATAGCTTGGTGTGAGAGCCATCTGGTGTCACTAGGCTTCACAATCTTAAGCTCAGGTAGCTTGAGGACAGACTGGACTGCTTTGAGAGATTCTGCTTTCTTGGGTGGGTAGAAGAAGAGCTTCCATACCCATAGTTCCAAACATCTTCTTGATCTCTGGAACCCTGTTAGTAGCTTGCATGCTTGCCCTGTGGCAGGCACAGTGGATGTAAAAGGAATGTGCAGCTAGAGTTCGCATCCTTTTTTGAACTCCATTGTGTTCTCCAGCAAAGGTGGCTGCTCCATCATAACCTTGGCCTATTAGTTTACGATAGTCCAGGTTCTTTGACTCTAGGAAGGAGCTGATTGCATCTGAAATGGTAGCAGCATCTTGGGCACATATGTGGAGCACTGTAAGGAAGTGCTCCTCTGGTTTTCCATTTACAATCCACCGACAACAGATGGACAGCTCTTCTGTAGTACTAATATCTACACACTCATCAGCTAACACAGAGAAGTATGGGCTTGATTTTAAGCTCTCAATTAGCTTCCTATCTAGCCAGCTATTGATGGCCTAAAAGCATCACTGCAGAAAATTTGGATGTGTACTGAGCATTTTGTGGCCCCTCTTTGACATGTTGCTGGAGAAGTTCATCTCCATTTGCAATTTGCAACTGGACCAGGGGATCGAATGTGGTTGTAAGGGGCAGGCGATTTTTGGCAAGAAAATATATCGATCTCAAAAGCTTAAGCACTATGTTTCTGTTCTTTGCTCTCCTTTCTTAAGCCTCCTTAGCAGCTGCTGAACATTGCAGTTGTAGGACACGCTGCTCCTTTCCTTGTTCTGCCATTCGAGCATGGATAACAGCATCTCTGTGCCATTTTGACTGGCTGTGTTCCTTGAGTTGTTCAGTAGCGTGATTCCAATCCTGAATTCCCCGAGTGGTCCATGCACCTCTGGCTGTAGAAGGTGCATTTCCTAACTTCTGGCAGAGCTTGCAGAACATTCCCTGCTTAGGATCATCGCAGTACACCCAAAGATAGTTCTGCTCCCACTCCTTCTTGTAGCCGAGCCTGGCTTTGTAGAGTTTCCTCTTCTGCGCTTTGGAACACACTGTTCTACCTACTGATGCTTCGGAATTGGTGGAAGTCAAGGCATCACTAGTCGACGTAGTTGGGACTACATCTTCATCGTCCTCAGAATCTCTACTAGACCCAGCACGCACTCGCTTTCTGTTAAAAAAAGGTCCTGAGGTCCATTTGTGTAGGTTTGTATTTCTCTGGGTCATATTTAGTTGCAGAATGCTACTAGCTGAAGCATTTGCTCCTAGAATATTCTGTGTCACAGTTCAATCATGTGTTAATCTAGAATGTTCTGCTTAGGAAAGCTAACCACAGAATAATAGCACATGGACAGAACATTCTAGATTATGACACAGTTGCATCTTGCCGCAAAACTATTCTGTGGCAAGATGCAATTGTGTCATAATCTAGAATGTTCTGTCCATGTGCTAGTACTTTAACTATAGGAAGGTACCCTCAAAATGTCTCAGAATCAATCTGAGGGCATCGATTTTGCAAAAAAATATCTGGGCATGCCCCCAGACCCCCGTAAACGCCAAACGTTTTGAGCTTCCCCCCCAAACTATAAATCTTGTATAAACCCCTGATAATATAGATAGCTATATAATATAGATAGCTATATAATATAGATAGCTGTAGCTGCTTTTTCACTTCGTAGAGTGTTCCTATCATTGCACTGCAGACACACTGAGCTGTAGTTTTGGTATAAAATTTGCACCATTGCGGTAACCAAGCAAAAGCTATGCATCGCTACATCGTTGCTATATTTACAACAAAACTTAAAGCAAACAAATCCACCCTGCTGCACGAACTCATTTCTCAAGGTCCAGAGTGATAACTGGTAAGGTGTCAGTGCAGCTTTCCTCAGCATGAAGGCTTACAGAAACAGCAGTTAGGCTTGGGAAAGACCTTTCATGGGAAGTTGCAAGCATCAGATGTTGGAACAATATTTGCTGACCCCATTCAAACCAGAAGAACAATACAGCAGTCTACTGGGCATGTGCAGCTAAATAATATATTAACAGTGGGTAGTGTGTTAGTGTAGGGTGGCAAGGTCATGACTAGTTGGGGGAGGGGAGGGAAGGGTTAAGGCAAGGTCATGACTAGCTGGGGAGGGGAGGGAAGGGTTAAGGCAAGGTCATGACTAGCTGGGGAGGGGAGGGAAGGGTTAAGGCAAGGTCATGACTAGCTGGGGAGGGGAGGGAAGGGTTAAGGCAAGGTCATGACTAGCTGGGGAGGGGGGGGGAAGGGTTAAGGCAAGGTCATGACTAGCTGGGGAGGGGAGGGAAGGGTTAAGGCAAGGTCATGACTAGCTGAGGAGGGGAGGGAAGGGTTAAGGCAAGGTCATGACTAGCTGGGGAGGGGAGGGAAGGGTTAAGGCAAGGTTATGACTAGCTGGGGAGGGGAGGGAAGGGTTAAGGCAAGGTCATGACTAGAGGGGAGGGTTAAGGCAAGGTCATGACTAGCTGGGGAGGGGAGGGGAGGGTTAAGGCAAGGTCATGACTAGTTGGGGGAGGGGGGGGGGGTTAAGCCGGTTCAGAATATGACAAGACAATCCATTCCGTGCATTTCGTCCGTCTGATCCGTTGAGCTGATATTGGGAACTGGTAATGCAACGGACTACGGATCTAATGGAACGGATGGATATGAAATGCGAGAGAGGGATTTGATTCAACTCTCGTGTCCAATCTGTTGCGTCTGACCAATCAGAACCCTAGAACGTATCACATGTTGATCTTTAAACTCTTTCCATGATGTCTCGAGAATTATTGAAGCGGTGAGGAGCTTTCCCAGCCTCTGGCAGCTCTCAGCTAGAGGCTATAGAGATCTTAGGGCTGAAGGGAAGGAAGTGGTTGTCTAAGTAACTAGCTAAGCATTACCAGCTATAAAAATATTCCAGCTAGTGATTCCTCTTTCTGGGCCTCCTCCTGCTAGCCAATAGCAAAATCAAATCCAACTCTTCCTCACTGCTAGTACTGCTGTCATTGTATTGGTCAAAGTTCAAACGCAGCGGACTCAACACAAATATTGAACCGTACGGAACAGATTGTGCAATGCATGCAATGGAAACGGATTCAATGCCCTCCAAGGCTGTACTATAGTGGCACTCTAGTGGCAGCTCTAGTGGTACTCTAGTGGCTAGTGGCACTCTAGTGGGGCTCTAGTGGCACTAGTGGCACTCTAGTGGTACTTTAGTGGAAATTGAATTTATATATAAAATTGGAAAATTGAGAAACTTGAATTTATGTGAAGTTTGGAAAATTAAATTTAAATTTGGAATGTGAAGTTTCGAAGACACTTACCATCTGTTTTCAGCTTGTGATCAATCATCATTGTCCAGGTGCCATGGATACCTTTCCCTGGGCTCTGCTAGTTGCTACTGCTGCCCTAGAGGAAGGTGTGTTGGCCAAGGCTCTGGTACAGCTCCATTGACACTGGGACAGGAGCAAAGATAGAGGAAGGAGAAACTCACTTCCAAGAACTTGAAGTTAGAGGATTTGTCATATGTGCTTGACTGTGTAAGGCAGAGCCACCATGTGATGTTGAGGGGTACGAAACAAGTTGTCAGTCATGTGATGTTGAGTGGTACGAAACAAGTTGTTAGTCATGTGACATGGAGGGGTACAAAACAAATTGTTAGTAGCTGCGTTGCCTGTAAGGCAGAACCACCAAGTGATGTTGAGGGGTACGAAACAAGTTGTTAGTCATGTGATGTCGAGGGGTATGAAACAAGTTGTTAGTCATTTGATGTTGAGGGGTACGAAACAAGTTGTTAGTCATGTGATGTTGAGGGGTTCGAAACAAGTTGTTAGTCATGTGATGTTGAGGGGTATGAAACAAGTTGTTAGTCATGTGATGTTGAGGGGTACGAAACAAGTTGTTAGTCATGTGATGTTGAGGGGTTCGAAACAAGTTGTTAGTAGCCTGCACACATGAGCACTCCCTCACACACTCCACAACACCTTGTCTTCCTCCTCTCCTTCTTCCTCCTCCTCGTCTTCCTCTCCCCTTCCTCCTCCTCCTCTTCCTCTCCCCTTCTTCCTCGTCTTTCTCCTCATCTTTCTCGTCTTCCTTCTCCCCCCTCCCCCTCTTCTTCTGTCTCCTCAGAGCTAATGGGTTCCCACTCCAAAGTCGGGCCTGCACGAGTTGTACGAGAGCACATGAACAGATACATGTGTCCCAGCCACAACTTACCCAGCACGGCCATTGTTGCCAAGCTAATCCACCCAATTACTGTCTTCATGATGTAAATGCCTTGTACTGTATCATGACAATAATCTTACTTGTTTTTTTATGGATTTTTAAATAGACTTATTTTTCTTCCCGTGCCTTATCCCAATGCCTTCTAGCAGGAAGGCAGCGATGGGTGGGTATATAGCAATCCTGGGAAGCTGCTGATTGTGTGTTGACAAAATAACTTTAGAAAATGGCTTCTATTGGCATAGAGATCAAAACCAATTGTAAGTAAACTTGGTCTGTATATTACAGATACACATGTATCCATGTATACCACATGTATCCATGTATGCCACAGATACACATGTATCCATGTATGCCACAGATACACATGTATCCATGCATGCCACAGATACACATGTATCCATGTATGCCACAGATACACATGTATCCATGTATGCCACATATACACATGTATCCATATATACCACAGATACACATGTATCCATGTATGCCACAGATACACATGTATCCATGTATACCACAGATACACATGTATCCATGTATGCCACAGATACACATGTATCCATGTATACCACAGATACACATGTATCCATGTATGCCACAGATACACATGTATCCATGCATGCCACAGATACACATGTATCCATGTATGCCACAGATACACATGTATCCATGTATGCCACAGATACACATGTATCCATGTATGCCACAGATACACATGTATCCATGTATACCACAGATACACATGTATCCATGTATGCCACATGTATCCATGTATGCCACAGATACACATGTATCCATGCATGCCACATATACACATGTATCCATGCATGCCACAGATACACATGTATCCATGTATGCCACAGATACACATGTATCCATGTATACCACAGATACACATGTATCCATGTATGCCACAGATACACATGTATCCATGTATGCCACATGTATCCATGTATGCCACAGATACACATGTATCCATGCATGCCACAGATACACATGTATCCATGTATGCCACAGATACACATGTATCCATGTATGCCACAGATACACATGTATCCATGCATGCCACAGATACACATGTATCCATGCATGCCACAGATACACATGTATCCATGTATACCACAGATACACATGTATCCATGTATGCCACAGATACACATGTATCCATGCATGCCACAGATACACATGTATCCATGTATACCACAGATACACATGTATCCATGTATACCACAGATACACATGTATCCATGTATGCCACAGATACACATGTATCCATGTATGCCACAGATACACATGTATCCATGTATGCCACAGATACACATGTATCCATGCATGCCACAGATACACATGTATCCATGTATGCCACAGATACACATGTATCCATGTATGCCACAGATACACATGTATCCATGTATACCACATGTATCCATGTATGCCACAGATACACATGTATCCATGTATGCCACAGATACACATGTATCCATGTATGCCACAGATACACATGTATCCATGTATACCACAGATACACATGTATCCATGCATGCCACAGATACACATGTATCCATGTATACCACAGATACACATGTATCCATGTATACCACAGATACACATGTATCCATGTATACCACAGATACACATGTATCCATGCATGCCACAGATACACATGTATCCATGTATACCACAGATACACATGTATCCATGTATGCCACAGATACACATGTATCCATGTATACCACAGATACACATGTATCCATGCATGCCACAGATACACATGTATCCATGTATACCACAGATACACATGTATCCATGCATGCCACAGATACACATGTATCCATGTATGCCACAGATACACATGTATCCATGTATGCCACAGATACACATGTATCCATGCATGCCACAGATACACATGTATCCATGTATACCACAGATACACATGTATCCATGTATCTGTGGTATACACATGTATCCATGCATGCCACAGATACACATGTATCCATGCATGCCACAGATACACATGTATCCATGTATGCCACAGATACACATGTATCCATGTATGCCACAGATACACATGTATCCATGTATGCCACAGATACACATGTATCCATGCATGCCACAGATACACATGTATCCATGTATGCCACAGATACACATGTATCCATGTATGCCACAGATACACATGTATCCATGTATGCCACAGATACACATGTATCCATGCATGCCACAGATACACATGTATCCATGCATGCCACAGATACACATGTATCCATGCATGCCACAGATACACATGTATCCATGTATACCACAGATACACATGTATCCATGCATGCCACAGATACACATGTATCCATGTATACCACAGATACACATGTATCCATGTATGCCACAGATACACATGTATCCATGTATGCCACAGATACACATGTATCCATGCATGCCACAGATACACATGTATCCATGTATGCCACAGATACACATGTATCCATGTATGCCACAGATACACATGTATCCATGTATACCACAGATACACATGTATCCATGCATGCCACAGATACACATGTATCCATGCATGCCACAGATACACATGTATCCATGTATGCCACAGATACACATGTATCCATGTATGCCACAGATACACATGTATCCATGTATGCCACAGATACACATGTATCCATGTATGCCACAGATACACATGTATCCATGCATGCCACAGATACACATGTATCCATGTATACCACAGATACACATGTATCCATGTATACCACAGATACACATGTATCCCACAGATACACATGTATCCATGTATACGAAGTTGGTAAGCAGATGCCATGGTATGTATGCCTGGACCAAGGAACAAGTTATCTAGACGCAAGCTCCTCTAATTATAACGCAGGTGCGTGTCATGGGTTCTTGCGAGATGTCTGTTGCTAGTAATGAGATGCAAGTGTGGTCAAGTGCATATTCCATATTGAACTGCGTTACAAATATAGAGAGGGGGGAGTCAAGAGTAACCTTGACAATCAGGGGGCATGTGTACCATTTATTAAAGTGGAGTATAGTAAAATGTGGTTAGTGTGCAGGTGACTATTTCTAGCCACACATTTTTGTTACTACAAATCTTAGGAGGGTAACTTTGCAAGAGGAAACTCCACCCATATCCTTATATATGTAGACATACCCTTATATAGTCAAGCCACAAGTGTCAGTTCTTCTTGCCTCATGAGGTCATGATATATATAATTTAAAAAATTCCATGTGAGTCACATGATATATATAAATTAGTCACATGATATAAAACACGCACACGGTCAAGTCCGAGAGAGTTTGGTCAGAAGTCCTCAACTCTGCAGCCAAGCACGTTCATGGTAGCTCCTACCAGGTGCAAGCTCCCTGTCACAAGGGCCTGGACAAGACAGTGTCCATCATCACCAGAGTCACCATTGTCTGCTCCATTAGTCACCAATGGCTCCTGGTCAGCAGCAGCACTGCTCGGTGTAAATTCACCAGCAGAGAGTCCGTCGGCAGATGTACAGGTCACTTTGGACTCGCACCATCGAGTCACATCGTTGACGCAGGAAAAAACACGAGCATTCCCCTCTGAAAAGCTGCAAGTGTGGCCAGGTGCCGATGCTAGACCCCTCTTGTCGGAGGAGTCCAAGTTCCCCTGTCCCGACAAAATCTCCAGCCATGCCTGGTGGTTTTGCTTGGCGCAAGCGTATTGACTGTCCAACGTCACCATCAAGTTTGTCTGATCTGTGCGTGTATGTATGTATGAATGAATGAGAATAGGCATGTCTGGGAGTTTGCATACACAAAAATGAAAAAAATAGACTGAAAACCCTTTACCATAATCATTGTTATTGTGAAGTCCTACACTTCCCCTGATCTTTTTAGTTCCAAGACACTCCCAGCATGTCTCCCAGCATGTCTCAAGGTGGTCAACTATTATTATCACTCCCGTGAGTTGAATATGATTTAAATGGGTAAAGGGTCATATATATATACTTACATATATATATACGTATATATATATATATATATATATACATGTATATACGTAATATTTTTTATAGACATTGACTAGTCAAAAAGGAAATGAACAAGAATTTACTAATGAAGACTACAAACATTTACTGGAATTGTATTAATAGGTAAAGGGTCCTGTAAATGTTGTTGTCTACATTGTATTAATAGGTAAAGGGTCTTGTAAATGTTTGGTCTACATTGTATTAATAGGTAAAGGGTCCTGTAAATGTTGGTTGTCTACATTATATTAATAGGTAAAGGGTCCTGTAAATGTGTGAGTAGGGAGGGAAACAGGTCAGTGTTGAGTGTAGTACAAAGGTTGAGTTGCCGCAATGCACGGGAGGGACAGTCTTCCTTCCAGTAGTACAATTATGACAAACAGACATTCTGTATGCAAGTTCTGTGAGGGAGGAGCAGGTTCACAGACATAAGATCTTGAAGATGCTTCACTGATTTTAACAGTTTTGGAGGCTACTGGATAGTACCATCATGAAATGAAGGATTCAGGACACACTCGAAGTATTTTGGGGGTCAAAATTGGCTGAACTCAACGTTTAGTATTTTGGGGGTCAAAATTGGCTGAACTCAACGTTTAGGACACCAAGAAGCTGTCAAAGTCAGTTTTAGCTGAGAGGTATGCGTTCCCCAGTATATTAAATCAACCCATGGTGGATAACGCTCAAACTTATGCCTGTTCCTCTTGTAAATGCTACAGATGCATGGTCACATGATGCATGGTCACATGACACTGTTCTGAAAAATGCTCATAGTGCACTGTGCAAATCAGATTCTTGAATCCTTGATCATTAGTTACACTTGATCATTAGTTACACTCCTGGAGGAGAAGAAGACAACCTCTCCGCGGTCTCCTCCACAAGTACCTGCTCGTTCCTGCCTGCATCAACGAACAGAGAAACTAATGTCTTCACTCCGCTCACAGCGACCCCAACGTCCGAGGCAGCACGCGCCCTTTTCAGGGCGGGTGGACTCGTCCGTCGAAATCCTCGTGATCCTCCAGCTGAATGTCGAGGGCCTCACCACCGCCAAGCTCGACATCCTAGAACAGCTCGCCAACACCAACAAGGCAACCGTCGTGGTACTCCAGGAGACGCACAAAGAGAACACCACCACTCTAGAGCTCCCTGGGTACTCACTCGCTGGCCACACCAAGAACAAACATCACGGCCTGGCGACCTTCGTCAAGGACGGCGTGCCCTGGACACCAGCTACCCAGTGTGCCCCCGACTCCGAAGTCGAGTGGATCGCCACCAAAGTCGACGACACCACCATCGTCAACATCTACAAGCCTCCACCGAGTCGACTACCACCCGGCTCGCTGCCAGACGCCCCTGCCCCAGTTGTGTTTGTCGGCGATTTCAACTGCTGGCACATCGACTGGGGGTATAAGACCACCAATCAGGACGGCATGGACCTGGCAGCATGGGCATCCTCCACCGACGCCACGCTCCTATTCGACCCAAAGGAGCCTCACTCGTTCACGTCCGGCCGATGGAACACCAAGACCAACCCGGACCTGGCCTTCGCCAAAACCATCGGGTAAGAGCCGCTCCCGGTCCGACGTGTCCTGGACAGATTTCCCCGCTCCCAACACCGCCCGTCGTTGATCACAACTCCATCGTGGGTCCAGTCGACGGAGGGAAAGCCAGTACGGAGGTGGAACTTCAGGAAGGCGAGGTGGTCGGAGTTCGCGAGCGACACCAACACCGCAGCCGACGCCCTGCCAGTGCCCACCGCCTCTAACATCGATGAGGCCTACGAGGCGTACTGCAAGATGTTGACGGACGCCGCCAAGAAACACGTCCCACGGGGAGTCCGAAAGAACGACGTCCCCTGCTGGGACGTGGAGTGTGACGAACTCCTGCGTGCCCACAACACCGCCGACACCAAGGCAGAGAGAGCCAAAGCCGCCACCGACCTATTGACCACGCTCAACTCCAAACGGCGAGAGAGGTGGAATGAGACCGTCGAATCTATCGACTTCACCCACTCCAGCCGACGAGCGTGGCAGACCATCAATAAGCTGACCGGCAAGGCATCAAAACCAGCGCCATGCCCCATCACTGCAGACTCCATCGCAGCCCAGCTGATCATCAACGGTCGCTTCCCCGATGCTGACAAGGACTTCACTCGCAAGACCATCGGCGAAGTGAATGACCTGCGCAGGACCCCCAACGCAGACCTGAACCTATCGGGAGACTTCACCAGCGACGAGATGAAGGCGGCTATCAAACACCTGAAGCCTAGCAAAGCAGCCGGGATCGACAACATCCACTCGGAGTTCATCCTGCACCAGGGCAGCAGAGCCACGGAGTGGCTTCGGTCATTCTGCTCCGCCTGCTACCGCTCATCAAAGCTCCCGAAGATATGGAGGCGCGCCAAGATCATCGCCATACCAAAGCCAGGCAAACCGTTGGACGACCCAAAGGGATACCGGCCAATCTCTCTCCTCTGCGTGCCATACAAGATCATGGAACGGCTTCTCCACGCACGCCTCGACCCTAAACTGCCGAAGGAGCAAGCTGGCTTCCGCCGCGGAAGATCAACGGCGGACCAGGTGACCCTCCTCACCCAGGACATCGAGGACTCCTTCCAGAGGGGTGATAAGTCGGGCGTCGTCCTCCTCGATCTCACAGCGGCGTACGATACTGTCTGGCTGCACGGACTCCACCTTAAGCTGCTCCAGACAGTCCCCGACCGGCACATGGTGGACTTCATCATGGAGATGCTGACCAACCGCAGCTTCACCCTCCACACCAGCGACGGCCAACACAGCAGGCTCAGGCGACTGAAGAATGGCGTCCCCCAAGGCTCCGTACTGGCTCCGATGTTGTTCAACATCTACATCCACGACCTTCCCGACACGCTGTCGAAGAAGTACGGATACGCAGACGATCTCGCCATCATGATGTCTGAAAATGCCTGGGAGACGATCGAATCGGGGCTCACGGCTGACATGAACACCCTGTCAACGTACCTCACGAACTAGCGCCTGAAGCTCTCGGTGGCCAAGACCATGTCCGCCGCTTTCCACCTCAACAACCGGGAGGCAGGCCGAGAGCTAAACATCATCGTCAACAACAACAGACTCCAGTTCCAGGCCGAGCCGACATACCTCGGGGTCAAGCTAGATCGTACCCTCACTTTCCGCCAACACCTGGAAAGCCTGTTGGCAAAGATATCGGCCCACACCGCCCTGATACGCCACCTAGCTGGTACCACCTGGGGTGCCTCGACCAAGACGCTGCGCATCTCTACCCAGGCGCTGGTATTCTCCGCCGCGGAGTACTGCTCCCCTGTCTGGTGCAGGAGCACTCACACCAAGAAGGTCGATATGATGCTAAATACCGCCTTGCGAACGGTCTCGGGCTACCTGCGTGCCACACCTGTTGACCATCTACCCATCCTCGCCGGCATCGCCCCACCAATGCTGCGATGCGAAGCAGCCGTCCTGTCCCTGTCCCGCAAGGCCATCAATGACGAGGACCACCTTCTCCACCATATCGCCACCGAGCCCCCAATACGCCAACGCCTCAAATCAAGACACTCGTTCGCGGAGCAAGCCCATCAGCTCCTGCGCTCAACACCTGACGATGTCTCGAAAGGTGGTTGGCTGAAACACCGCTGGAGGGAGAAGTGGCAGTCAGCCAGCAAGTCCAGGCTACATCGATTCGTGGAGACGCCGGACGAGCTGCCAGGCGAGGACCTACCGCGCAGGCAGTGGACAACCCTCAACCGCCTCAGAACTGGTGTCGGCCGCCTCGCCGCCAACATGAAAGAATGGGGACTGAGAGACTCGGCTGCGTGTGAATGTGGGCACCCGGAACAGACAGTAGATCACGTCATCGAGTCCTGCCCCCTACACCGTCCACCCAATGGCGAGCCCGGGATAGCCAGTCTGGACGACGAGACACGAGCGTGGCTGTCCTCGACAGAGTTGGTGATCTGACGTTGACGAGCAAACGAAAGAAGAAGAAGTTACACTCCTCAAGTAATATGATCAGTAGTTACACTCCTCAAGTAATATGATCAGTAGTTACACTCCTCAAGTAATATGATCAGTAGTTATACTCAAGTAATATGATCAGTAGTTACACTACTCAAGTAATATGATCAGTAGTTACACTCCTCAAGTAACATGATCAGTAGTTACACTCCTCAAGTAATATGATCAGTAGTTACACTCCTCAAGTAATATGATCAGTAGTTACACTCCTCAAGTAACATGATCAGTAGTTACACTACTCAAGTAATATGATCAGTAGTTACACTCCTCAAGTAATATGATCAGTAGTTACACTCGTCAAGTAATATGATCAGTAGTTACACTCCTCAAGTAATATGATCAGTAGTTACACTCCTCAAGTAACATTATGATTCTCTATACTTGCACTCTAGCAGAACAGAAAGTCGGAGTCTTACTCCAATGCACAGTGAAGATCTCTCTACAGAGAAGAGGCTTTGGTCGACACTGAGAGCTTATTTCTCAGCTGCCTATTTGACCACCTGGTCAGGAAAGTCTTCTAATTGTCCAGCATAGTTCTTGATACTCAGAAGCATCCATTGGTGCATGCATATCATTCTAGATGATGAAGTGATATTGCCATCAATGACAACTCGGTGAAGAGTGCTGGAAAGAATGATCAGCAATGCCTAAGAATGTTTGCTGGACTCAGGACTTGGGAGGTGTGGCAGACCAGGGAGGTGTGGCAGGAGGCGTGGCAGACCAGGGGGATAAGCTTGTGGCAACAATGAGCCAAGACCCTTCCTGCCTGCGGAGGAACTTCACCCACTCTCTCAACTAGCACTAAACAGAGGCGGGTATATTAATTAAATGGACTTTGAACCTCGTGGGGAAAAACGAAAACCCTTCACATTTGTCGGTCGTGACCTTACCGGCCGGACCACTTGCACTGCCCCCTGTGTATATCCTCTTGTTTCCTTCGTTTTGGGTCAACTCAATACATAATCTGTTTTTTGTTTGTTTGGTGACCCCTTACCTGCTGAGTTTGCTTCTTGAGTGAATGCAATGTTGGGGGTGAAGGCAGCGAAAGAGAATCCGCAACCCTGCATGCATGAACAACAACACACATAGTGAGGGAAACACCAGCACCACCTACACCACACACACACAGTGATCATCTACCAAAGCTATACACAGACATGGTGCAGTCACTGCACTGTGGATAGAAATACACTATTACTATTGCTATTACTACTAATATTAATAATAGTTATAATAATAGTAGCAGTATTAGTAGTAGTACTAATATAATAGTGATATAATAGTGATATAATAATTGTGTAATAATATAATAATTGCACACACAAGAACAAAATGCTTTGCTGTTCGATGACCCTTTTCCATTTAAAATACAATATTGATGCATGTGTATTGTGTATGGTAAAGGATCATCTGTCAACATGGGTACTGTCTGATAAGAGTTGCATTAAAAAAAAAAAATTTACTGTCTTAAGTTGTTGTTTATTCTTATAGTTTGTTTGTTTCTGTGTAGCTATTAGAGTTGAGCAATGGAGGACTGCGCAGACGTCAAAGTCCAACTCAGAAGAGCTTTCTCAGTTGTATACGTCTTGTTGCTCTTGTTGGCTGTACCCATGCAGGGTCAGCTACTTCCTCCTTCAAGGACTTGGTAACAGTTGCACAGGAGAACTCCACCTACCCAACAGCAGAACTGAGCATGGATCATTCATTCTCTTATTGGCGAGCAGAGGGAGCCTTCAGTGAGGAGATGTTGGAAAACTTAGTATTGCCATGCATTGCGTATATACATATCTATCTATTTATCCGTTTAGTGAGATGTTGGAAAACTTAGTATTGCCACGCATTGCGTATATACGTATCTATCTATTTATCCATTTGATCTCCATACGTTCACCCGTAAAAAAATATGAACGGTTTACCCGCCTTAATAAAGTGGATTTGCGATAATCGGAAATGGTTGTCATGGTGAAGATGATCGAGAAAATGGCAGCAGATTTGAAGCTAGAGGAAGGAGAAGTGGCTGCACAGTCAAGTGAGAATGGGCTGAATGGTTAATAGCTGACAGGAGAGGATGATGGAGTTTCATTTTGACTCGATTCGTCTGCATGCTCTAGCTATGGAGGTGGAATATACCTTGGTTGGTCACGGTGCAGAAAGTATTGTCAATCTTGGTAAAGTACTCTCCCTGCAAAAAGTACTTCCTGATGAGCTCACTCTGTGTCCATCTTCAAGTGAACGAGGTTGCAGTACTCTTAACAAGACCCTCAGACAGCCATACTGCCACATCATGTTGCTGGGCAACAGGTTGTTCAACCATGCACCAGTTCGTAATCTGTAAGGACTATATAGATAGGAAGCCGTATCACAATCCAAGCATTGCTACATCAGTGCTGCATTAAGCCTTCAGCTATGCTAGACATAGAACAATACTAGGATTTCAAACTGAATTAGTGTGTTGTGAATGTGTGCGTGTTTCTATCGCATTGTTGCTTGCCTCTCAATGCCTTGCATTCATTACTAGCACTGCACAGCAGGTGTTAGCTTCATTGCATAATCGACAAATTCCTCGGCAACCTACCAACCACTTTATGAGCAACAGAGAAGTCATGGATGTGCATTGGAACATTGGGAACCTTTGAGGGGAGATGAGATAAAAGGAGGAAGGGGAAAAAGGAAGAGAAAAAGGAAGAGAAAAAGAAGGGGGGGGGGGGGGGGGAAGGAGGGGGAAAAGGAGGGGGAAAAAGGGGGGGAAGGTTCAACATGAATTTCAGGGGGTTTCCCCACACTTTCTATGGGACCGTCAGCTGGTTCAACACCTTAGTGACGTTGGGAGTCGTTCTTTTCGGAGCTCACATTGGCCCCGAAACCACCATTTAGGTAGCTATATGAAGCTGCCGATGTGAGTTTAACTCAGACATGAGCTTTGGTTTGTTTGATCTGCCATTTCGAAATAGGGAATGCACTGTGGCTGCCGGGGCAACAACTGAGGAACTGACCAGGAGTGACTCCATCAAACACTTTGGTTCTCTCTTCTTAGTGATGTTGAACACGAGGACACGCACCACACCACGCCCACCTCTGTGGGAGGGGAAAAGAGATTATGAATTTGTCATTAGAGATAGCGCTGGATGTGGTTTGTGATGTTGTTAACCCCTTACCGCAAAGCATTAGATTCTCGACTGGCCTCGACCTTGAACCAGTCAGAACAAGCCTGTCAGGAGGATCATGTGAGCAGTGACAATGCAAATATACTGGCTAGTTTAATATTCTTTGCTCGCTCATTTATCAACATGCACACACACACACTCTACATCCCACACGTGTACACACACACACACACACTCTACATCCCACACGTGTACACAGACACACACACACACTCTACATCCCACACGTGTACACACACACACACACACTCTACATCCCACACGTGTACACAGACACTACACACACACACTCTCTCACACATACCACACACACACACACACACTCATTCTCTCACACACACCACACACACTCACACACATACAAGTCCTGTAACGCCGCACACTTCCCCTTTCATCTTGGGATTCCCGAGATCCCCAGGACCATTTCAGGATGGCCCAGCATTCCCGGGCCATACTAGCAAAAGTTGTGCAAGTACTGAATGCCCTTTCCCTAGCCATTGAGTGACACTAGCCTAGCCCCCAGCCCTAGCCTTAGAATAACCCTACACTAGGCCCCAAATACTAGCATTAGCCCTGGCACGCCTTAGTATTATTCCTGACCCTAGAATACCCTAGCATTAGCCTTAGTATTATTCCTGGCCCTGGAATACCCTAGCATTAACCCTGACCCTAGAATATCCCAGCATTAACCCTGACCTAGAATACCCTAGCATTAACCCTGACCCTAGAATATCCTAGCATTAACCCTGGCCCTAGAATACTCTAGCATTAACCCTGACCTAGAATATCCTAACATTAACCCTGACCTATATCCTAGCATTAATCCTGGCCTTAGAATATGCTAGCGTTAACCCTGACCTAGAATATCCTAACATTAACCCTGACCTAGAATATCCTAGCATTAACCCTGACCTAGAAGATCCTAGCGTTAAACCTGACCTAGAATATCCTAGCATTAACCCTGACCTAGAATATCCTAGCATTAACCCTGTAGAATATCCTAGCATTAACCCTGACCTAGAATATCCTAACGTTAACCCTGCCATATAATATCCTAGCGTTAATCCTGACCTAGAATATCCTAGCATTAACCCTGGCCTAGAATATCCTAGCGTTAACCCTGACCTAGAATATCCTAGCGTTAACCCTGACCTAGAATATCCTAGAGTTAACCCTGACCTAGAATATCCTAGCATTAACCCTGACCTAGAATATCCTAGAATTAATCCTGGCCTAGAATATCCTAGCGTTAACCCTGACCTAGAATATCCTAGAGTTAACCCTGACCTAGAATATCCTAGCATTAACCCTGGCCTAGAATATCCTAGCGTTAACCCTGACCTAGAATATCCTAGAGTTAACCCTGACCTAGAATATCCTAGCGTTAACCCCATGATGTATAGTCAGCCTCCTCGTGATAGTTGCCAGTGCCCTAGAAAAGATTAGGGCTCATCAGCACCTCCTCAATACACACACACACACACATACACACATCGTGCAACCTTTAAACTCTGTGGCGTGTGTGCTCCATCGAGGTAATATGTGACACGCCCCTTTTTAATAATCTGATTTCTTCCAGGCCATCGGCATTCCTCCAAACCTAGACATTAATTACATGTGCAAGGTCAGGAGTGCACCAGACTAGACATTAATTACATGTGCAAGGTCAGGAGTGCACCAGACTAGACATTAATTACATGTGCAAGGTCAGGAGTGCACCAGACTAGACATTAATTACATGTGCAAGGTCAGGAGTGCACCAGACTAGACATTAATTACATGTGCAAGGTCAGGAGTGCACCAGACTAGACATTAATTACATGTGCAAGGTCAGGAGTGCACCAGACTAGACATTAATTACATGTGCAAGGTCAGGAGTGCACCAGACTAGACATTAATTACATGTGCAAGGTCAGGAGTGCACCAGACTAGACATTAATTACATGTGCAAGGTCAGGAGTGCACCAGACTAGACATTAATTACATGTGCAAGGTCAGGAGTGCACCAGACTAGACATTAATTACATGTGCAAGGTCAGGAGTGCACCAGACTAGACATTAATTACATGTGCAAGGTCAGGAGTGCACCAGACTAGACATTAATTACATGTGCAAGGTCAGGAGTGCACCAGACTAGACATTAATTACATGTGCAAGGTCAGGAGTGCACCAGACTAGACATTAATTACATGTGCAAGGTCAGGAGTGCACCAGACTAGACATTAATTACATGTGCAAGGTCAGGAGTGCACCAGACTAGACATTAATTACATGTGCAAGGTCAGGAGTGCACCAGACTAGACATTAATTACATGTGCAAGGTCAGGAGTGCACCAGACTAGACATTAATTACATGTGCAAGGTCAGGAGCGCACCAGACTAGACATTAATTACATGTGCAAGGTCAGGAGTGCACCAGACTAGACATTAATTACATGTGCAAGGTCAGGAGTGCACCAGACTAGACATTAATTACATGTGCAAGGTCAGGGGTGCACCAGACTAGACATTAATTACATGTGCAAGGTCAGGAGTGCACCAGACTAGACATTAATTACATGTGCAAGGTCAGGAGTGCACCAGACTAGACATTAATTACATGTGCAAGGTCAGGAGTGCACCAGACTAGACATTAATTACATGTGCAAGGTCAGGAGTGCACCAGACTAGACATTAATTACATGTGCAAGGTCAGGAGCGCACCAGACTAGACATTAATTACATGTGCAAGGTCAGGAGTGCACCAGACTAGACATTAATTACATGTGCAAGGTCAGGAGTGCACCAGACTAGACATTAATTACATGTGCAAGGTCAGGAGCGCACCAGACTAGACATTAATTACATGTGCAAGGTCAGGAGTGCACCAGACTAGACATTAATTACATGTGCAAGGTCAGGAGTGCACCAGACTAGACATTAATTACATGTGCAAGGTCAGGAGTGCACCAGACTAGACATTAATTACATGTGCAAGGTCAGGAGTGCACCAGACTAGACATTAATTACATGTGCAAGGTCAGGAGTGCACCAGACTAGACATTAATTACATGTGCAAGGTCAGGAGTGCACCAGACTAGACATTAATTACATGTGCAAGGTCAGGAGTGCACCAGACTAGACATTAATTACATGTGCAAGGTCAGGAGTGCACCAGACTAGACATTAATTACATGTGCAAGGTCAGGAGTGCACCAGACTAGACATTAATTACATGTGCAAGGTCAGGGGTGCACCAGACTAGACATTAATTACATGTGCAAGGTCAGGAGTGCACCAGACTAGACATTAATTACATGTGCAAGGTCAGGAGTGCACCAGACTAGACATTAATTACATGTGCAAGGTCAGGAGTGCACCAGACTAGACATTAATTACATGTGCAAGGTCAGGAGTGCACCAGACTAGACATTAATTACATGTGCAAGGTCAGGAGTGCACCAGACTAGACATTAATTACATGTGCAAGGTCAGGAGTGCACCAGACTAGACATTAATTACATGTGCAAGGTCAGGAGTGCACCAGACTAGACATTAATTACATGTGCAAGGTCAGGAGTGCACCAGACTAGACATTAATTACATGTGCAAGGTCAGGAGTGCACCAGACTAGACATTAATTACATGTGCAAGGTCAGGAGTGCACCAGACTAGACATTAATTACATGTGCAAGGTCAGGAGTGCACCAGACTAGACATTAATTACATGTGCAAGGTCAGGAGCGCACCAGACTAGACATTAATTACATGTGCAAGGTCAGGAGTGCACCAGACTAGACATTAATTACATGTGCAAGGTCAGGAGTGCACCAGACTAGACATTAATTACATGTGCAAGGTCAGGAGTGCACCAGACTAGACATTAATTACATGTGCAAGGTCAGGAGTGCACCAGACTAGACATTAATTACATGTGCAAGGTCAGGAGTGCACCAGACTAGACATTAATTACATGTGCAAGGTCAGGAGTGCACCAGACTAGACATTAATTACATGTGCAAGGTCAGGAGTGCACCAGACTAGACATTAATTACATGTGCAAGGTCAGGAGTGCACCAGACTAGACATTAATTACATGTGCAAGGTCAGGAGTGCACCAGACTAGACATTAATTACATGTGCAAGGTCAGGAGTGCACCAGACTAGACATTAATTACATGTGCAAGGTCAGGAGTGCACCAGACTAGACATTAATTACATGTGCAAGGTCAGGAGTGCACCAGACTAGACATTAATTACATGTGCAAGGTCAGGAGTGCACCAGACTAGACATTAATTACATGTGCAAGGTCAGGAGTGCACCAGACTAGACATTAATTACATGTGCAAGGTCAGGAGTGCACCAGACTAGACATTAATTACATGTGCAAGGTCAGGAGTGCACCAGACTAGACATTAATTACATGTGCAAGGTCAGGAGTGCACCAGACTAGACATTAATTACATGTGCACGTACACTTCCCTATATAGAGAGTGCTAGTACACTTCCCAATATAGAGAGTGCTAGTACACTTCCCAATATAGAGAGTGCTAGTACACTTCCCAATATAGAGAGTGCTAGTACACTTCCCTATATAGAGAGTGCTAGTACACTTCCCTATATAGAGAGTGCTAGTACACTTCCCTATATAGAGAGTGCTAGTACACTTCCCAATATAGAGAGTGCTACCACACTTCCCAATATAGAGAGTGCTAGTACACTTCCCAATATAGAGAGTGCTAGTACACTTCCCTATATAGAGAGTGCTAGTACACTTCCCTATATAGAGAGTGCTGCCACACTTCCCTATATAGAGAGTGCTAGTACACTTCCCAATATAGAGAGTGCTAGTACACTTCCCAATATAGAGAGTGCTACCACACTTCCCAATATAGAGAGTGCTAGTACACTTCCCAATATAGAGAGTGCTAGTACACTTCCCTATATAGAGAGTGCTACCACACTTCCCAATATAGAGAGTGCTAGTACACTTCCCAACATAGAGAGTGCTGCCACACTTCCCAATATAGAGAGTGCTAGTACACTTCCCAACATAGAGAGTGCTGCCACACTTCCCTATATAGAGAGTGCTAGTACACTTCCCTATATAGAGAGTGCTGCCACACTTCCCTATATAGAGAGTGCTAGTACACTTCCCAATATAGAGAGTGCTAGTACACTTCCCAATATAGAGAGTGCTACCACACTTCCCTATATAGAGAGTGCTGCCACACTTCCCTATATAGAGAGTGCTAGTACACTTCCCAATATAGAGAGTGCTACCACACTTCCCTATATAGAGAGTGCTGCCACACTTCCCAATATAGAGAGTGCTAGTACACTTCCCAACATAGAGAGTGCTAGTACACTTCCCAATATAGAGAGTGCTAGTACACTTCCCAACATAGAGAGTGCTAGTACACTTCCCTATATAGAGAGTGCTAGTACACTTCCCAATATAGAGAGTGCTACCACACTTCCCTATATAGAGAGTGCTAGTACACTTCCCTATATAGAGAGTGCTGCCACACTTCCCTATATAGAGAGTGCTAGTACACTTCCCAATATAGAGAGTGCTAGTACACTTCCCTATATAGAGAGTGCTAGTACACTTCCCTATATAGAGAGTGCTAGTACACTTCCCTATATAGAGAGTGCTGCCACACTTCCCTATATAGAGAGTGCTAGTACACTTCCCAATATAGAGAGTGCTAGTACACTTCCCTATATAGAGAGTGCTAGTACACTTCCCTATATAGAGAGTGCTAGTACACTTCCCAACATAGAGAGTGCTAGTACACTTCCCTATATAGAGAGTGCTAGTACACTTCCCTATATAGAGAGTGCTAGTACACTTCCCAATATAGAGAGTGCTAGTACACTTCCCTATATAGAGAGTGCTAGTACACTTCCCAATATAGAGAGTGCTAGTACACTTCCCAATATAGAGAGTGCTACCACACTTCCCTATATAGAGAGTGCTAGTACACTTCCCAATATAGAGAGTGCTGCCACACTTCCCAACATAGAGTGCTAGTACACTTCCCAACATAGAGAGTGCTAGTACACTTCCCTATATAGAGAGTGCTAGTACACTTCCCTATATAGAGAGTGCTAGTACACTTCCCAACATAGAGAGTGCTGCCACACTTCCCTATATAGAGAGTGCTAGTACACTTCCCAATATAGAGAGTGCTAGTACACTTCCCAATATAGAGAGTGCTACCACACTTCCCAATATAGAGAGTGCTAGTACACTTCCCAACATAGAGAGTGCTGCCACACTTCCCTATATAGAGAGTGCTAGTACACTTCCCTATATAGAGAGTGGTGCCACACTTCCCTATATAGAGAGTGCTAGTACACTTCCCAATATAGAGAGTGCTAGTACACTTCCCAATATAGAGTGCTACCACACTTCCCAATATAGAGAGTGCTAGTACACTTCCCAACATAGAGAGTGCTAGTACACTTCCCTATATAGAGAGTGCTAGTACACTTCCCTATATAGAGAGTGCTGCCACACTTCCCTATATAGAGAGTGCTAGTACACTTCCCTATATAGAGAGTGCTAGTACACTTCCCTATATAGAGAGTGCTACCTGTGAGAAAGGCGAACCCTCTTACCACTCTAGCAGGCCCGTAGGAAGCAAATGTAAACCTGTACAGCAACTAAGCCACACCCACAATGGGAGTGGCTTTACTTGCTACTGGAATAAACACACCCAACTTATACTCTATCTAATAGCACTCCTTTTGGAGCTACAGCAGGATTTATACAGACATTTTTGTTAGGGGGGGGGGGGGGGGGGGAGGAAAAATGGGGAGGAAAAATGTGTACCTAATTGGCAGACTGTGCAGGGTATTCAAGGGTAGGGGGATCTGGGGGAAGCAAGAGCTTCTTCCCAAACTGCCTGAACAACATCATAATTGGAAATGATGCTGCTCAGTGAGGACGCCCTGACTGTCCACCTAGTGGGACAGAGGGTTCTAAAACCAGTTGTTCCAGGACTAATTTCTGCCTTAATCTTGTTAAACAAGCCTTCTCGCCGAGGTGAGTATTTAAGCAGTTTAGATATTTCAAAAGTAGTATCTAGAGTATTCCTCAGAATTTGATTATTCTTGATGGTATCTCCAGCAGCTAAATTTAAAGCATGACCATAGCAATGGACAAAAATAGCTCGTGACTCTTCTCCACAAATTTGAGTAGAAGTCCCACCCCTTATACCACACATGTTTGCAGCACCATCATAGCATTGAGCACGACAGTTATGAATGCTAAGACTCATACGACCAATCACATCCTTCAAACTACCAACCAAGACATCTGCTTTTATGGACTCAACATGGTCAAGGCCATAGAAGTCTTCATGGGGTTGAAAATCATCATCAACCCACCGAAAGCAAATTACGAATTGCTCCTTATATTGGATGCATCCGACACTTCATCAGCCATCAGGGCAAAATACTTGGCTTGCTGGATAGAACAGGCTATGTAATGCATTATTTTAATAACTTCATTTTGTATTTGGGGACTAGTATATTTATCAGTTTTCTTACTTAACATGGCCGATATTGCAGGATCGTCCAATGCACGAAGATGCATTAATTGCATGAAGTTACTGGCAACTTCATCACCAGCACCACGAAAAGCTATTCCTTGTCTAGCTAGGAATTGAATATACTGAGCTATCTTGATAAGGTACTCTCTGTTCACGGCTTTTTGCAAAGCATGTTGAGAAGATAACATACTTCCAACATCACTAGTCGTACCTGGTATAGTGATCACTAAATCGGTAGCTGCTTTATGATATTTTGTGCTCTCATGTTTGTTGAAACATCGAGTTCTATCCTTCCAGTTACTGAACCCAGACAAAAAGGTTGAGTCTGCATGTTTCCTTATCATCTTCAGTTTACCTAAAATATATACTAGCTGTGAAATATGGAATGATTGCTGCCAATATGAGTGGCAGCTAGGCTTACTACCAGAAGCTGCCCCACTGTATCTTACCTGTTTGGATTGCTTGCACACACGTGAAACAATAAGCCACGTCTCGTAGTGAAGCCATTTCCATTGGTTGAACCAAGCGCTCTGAAAAGAGCGATAAGAGATATTGGTTCGGCCGAAAGATCGCTTAGGAAAACTAAAGTTAGTTGGTTGAGTCGGATGATCGGGAAGCTTAGGACAATTTGGTAACCTGGAAGCCATGCTGAAAAGACGAAATCTGACTATCTTTAATTAAATATTAATTTAATAATTTTTATCCATTGCTACTAGTCACATAGGTAGGCTAGTTGTCCTTCAGTGTACTTCTATTCATGTCTCACCATATGATACTGTGAAGTAAAAAAAAAAAAAAAAAAAAAAAAAAAAAAAAAAAAAAAAAAAAAAAAAAAAAAAAAAAAAAAAAAAAAAAAAGTGTGGTTTTCGTGAAGTAGGCTTGTTCGGTCCAAACCTATACGGCAATTGCCGGAATATTACTTCCTAACAATATAAATCTTCAGAAGAAGTCTCAGCACAACTTCTCTTTCCAGGTTCGCTTTCTTTGACGCCCAGACCTTACTATTGCTTCTCTCTCACAATAGCCTTATCTAGACCAAGTATATAATCAAACAGTCTTCTCTCTCTCTCTCTAGACCTCTGCCCTCCTTTTCTGTATAAGGCAAGTTGATTATAATCAACAATAACAAAATGATGTACACGACCACGCGTCTATCAAGACATCATTACTCCTATTGTTTTCTACCAAATTATATATTACACAGAGCCAAGTCAGCTCAGTTCCGAGTCTCTCTTCAGTTCATTGAGGAGTTAGTTTGTTGAGGGGCATTCCTTCTTTCTTCCGGCTTGTTGATTACTCCTTCTCCTCCAAGTCTCTTGTTCTTTTATAGGCAGCTGGTTTATCTTGTGTTGTGCCTAGGATCATTCTCCTCAGAGACTGATCTGACCAATCAGGAGTTCCTTTTTCCAACCAATCAGGGGTCTCTGCTGTTGAAGTGGGATGATCCATAGTTGCGGTTTTGGTTCTGAGTTGGTGGGTGTCTACTGCCACTTGTGGGTGTGTAGTGTCAACCTCCCTCTGACGTGTTTCCCCTCTAACAGCTTCCAGCTGTCAGGGCTTTCTCTGACACTACCACACTTCCCAATATAGAGAGTGCTACCACACTTCCCAATATAGAGAGTGCTGCCACACTTCCCAATATAGAGAGTGCTAGTACACTTCCCTATATAGATTACTAGCTCATGCACAACACCAAGAACTCCAGGATTACTAGCCCACACACAACACCAAGAACTCCAGGATTACTAGCTCACACACAACACCAAGAACTCCAGGATTACTAGCTCACACACAACACCAAGAACTCCAGGATTACTAGCTCACGCACAGCACCAAGAACTCCAGGATTACTAGCTCATGCACAACACCAAGAACTCCAGGATTACTAGCTCACACAACACCAAGAACTCCAGGATTACTAGCTCACGCACAACACCAAGAACTCCAGGATTACTAGCTCACACAACACCAAGAACTCCAGGATTACTAGCTCATGCACAACACCAAGAACTCCAGGATTACTAGCACACACAACACCAAGAACTCCAGGATTACTAGCACACACAACACCAAGAACTCCAGGATTACTAGCTCACACACAACACCAAGAACTCCAGGATTACTAGCTCACGCACAGCACCAAGAACTCCAGGATTACTAGCTCATGCACAACACCAAGAACTCCAGGATTACTAGCTCACACAACACCAAGAACTCCAGGATTACTAGCTCACGCACAACACCAAGAACTCCAGGATTACTAGCTCACACAACACCAAGAACTCCAGGATTACTAGCTCATGCACAACACCAAGAACTCCAGGATTACTAGCACACACAACACCAAGAACTCCAGGATTACTAGCTCATGCACAACACCAAGAACTCCAGGATTACTAGGTCAGGAGTGCACCAGACTAGACATTAATTACATGTGCAAGGTCAGGAGTGCACCAGACTAGACATTAATTACATGTGCAAGGTCAGGAGTGCACCAGACTAGACATTAATTACATGTGCAAGGTCAGGAGTGCACCAGACTAGACATTAATTACATGTGCAAGGTCAGGAGTGCACCAGACTAGACATTAATTACATGTGCAAGGTCAGGAGTGCACCAGACTAGACATTAATTACATGTGCAAGGTCAGGAGTGCACCAGACTAGACATTAATTACATGTGCAAGGTCAGGAGTGCACCAGACTAGACATTAATTACATGTGCAAGGTCAGGAGTGCACCAGACTAGACATTAATTACATGTGCAAGGTCAGGAGTGCACCAGACTAGACATTAATTACATGTGCAAGGTCAGGAGTGCACCAGACTAGACATTAATTACATGTGCAAGGTCAGGAGTGCACCAGACTAGACATTAATTACATGTGCAAGGTCAGGAGTGCACCAGACTAGACATTAATTACATGTGCAAGGTCAGGAGTGCACCAGACTAGACATTAATTACATGTGCAAGGTCAGGAGTGCACCAGACTAGACATTAATTACATGTGCAAGGTCAGGAGTGCACCAGACTAGACATTAATTACATGTGCAAGGTCAGGAGTGCACCAGACTAGACATTAATTACATGTGCAAGGTCAGGAGTGCACCAGACTAGACATTAATTACATGTGCAAGGTCAGGAGTGCACCAGACTAGACATTAATTACATGTGCAAGGTCAGGAGTGCACCAGACTAGACATTAATTACATGTGCAAGGTCAGGAGTGCACCAGACTAGACATTAATTACATGTGCAAGGTCAGGAGTGTGCCAGACTAGACATTAATTACATGTGCAAGGTCAGGAGTGCACCAGACTAGACATTAATTACATGTGCAAGGTCAGGAGTGCACCAGACTAGACATTAATTACATGTGCAAGGTCAGGAGTGCACCAGACTAGACATTAATTACATGTGCAAGGTCAGGAGCGCACCAGACTAGACATTAATTACATGTGCAAGGTCAGGAGTGCACCAGACTAGACATTAATTACATGTGCAAGGTCAGGAGTGCACCAGACTAGACATTAATTACATGTGCAAGGTCAGGAGTGCACCAGACTAGACATTAATTACATGTGCAAGGTCAGGAGTGCACCAGACTAGACATTAATTACATGTGCAAGGTCAGGAGTGCACCAGACTAGACATTAATTACATGTGCAAGGTCAGGAGTGCACCAGACTAGACATTAATTACATGTGCAAGGTCAGGAGTGCACCAGACTAGACATTAATTACATGTGCAAGGTCAGGAGTGCACCAGACTAGACATTAATTACATGTGCAAGGTCAGGAGTGCACCAGACTAGACATTAATTACATGTGCAAGGTCAGGAGTGCACCAGACTAGACATTAATTACATGTGCAAGGTCAGGAGTGCACCAGACTAGACATTAATTACATGTGCAAGGTCAGGAGTGCACCAGACTAGACATTAATTACATGTGCAAGGTCAGGAGTGCACCAGACTAGACATTAATTACATGTGCAAGGTCAGGAGTGCACCAGACTAGACATTAATTACATGTGCAAGGTCAGGAGTGCACCAGACTAGACATTAATTACATGTGCAAGGTCAGGAGTGCACCAGACTAGACATTAATTACATGTGCAAGGTCAGGAGTGCACCAGACTAGACATTAATTACATGTGCAAGGTCAGGAGTGCACCAGACTAGACATTAATTACATGTGCAAGGTCAGGAGTGCACCAGACTAGACATTAATTACATGTGCAAGGTCAGGAGTGCACCAGACTAGACATTAATTACATGTGCAAGGTCAGGAGTGTGCCAGACTAGACATTAATTACATGTGCAAGGTCAGGAGTGCACCAGACTAGACATTAATTACATGTGCAAGGTCAGGAGTGCACCAGACTAGACATTAATTACATGTGCAAGGTCAGGAGTGCACCAGACTAGACATTAATTACATGTGCAAGGTCAGGAGCGCACCAGACTAGACATTAATTACATGTGCAAGGTCAGGAGTGCACCAGACTAGACATTAATTACATGTGCAAGGTCAGGAGTGCACCAGACTAGACATTAATTACATGTGCAAGGTCAGGAGTGCACCAGACTAGACATTAATTACATGTGCAAGGTCAGGAGTGCACCAGACTAGACATTAATTACATGTGCAAGGTCAGGAGTGCACCAGACTAGACATTAATTACATGTGCAAGGTCAGGAGTGCACCAGACTAGACATTAATTACATGTGCAAGGTCAGGAGTGCACCAGACTAGACATTAATTACATGTGCAAGGTCAGGAGTGCACCAGACTAGACATTAATTACATGTGCAAGGTCAGGAGTGCACCAGACTAGACATTAATTACATGTGCAAGGTCAGGAGTGCACCAGACTAGACATTAATTACATGTGCAAGGTCAGGAGTGCACCAGACTAGACATTAATTACATGTGCAAGGTCAGGAGTGCACCAGACTAGACATTAATTACATGTGCAAGGTCAGGAGTGCACCAGACTAGACATTAATTACATGTGCAAGGTCAGGAGTGCACCAGACTAGACATTAATTACATGTGCAAGGTCAGGAGTGCACCAGACTAGACATTAATTACATGTGCAAGGTCAGGAGTGCACCAGACTAGACATTAATTACATGTGCAAGGTCAGGAGTGCACCAGACTAGACATTAATTACATGTGCACGTACACTTCCCTATATAGAGAGTGCTAGTACACTTCCCAATATAGAGAGTGCTAGTACACTTCCCAATATAGAGAGTGCTAGTACACTTCCCAATATAGAGAGTGCTAGTACACTTCCCTATATAGAGAGTGCTAGTACACTTCCCTATATAGAGAGTGCTAGTACACTTCCCTATATAGAGAGTGCTAGTACACTTCCCAATATAGAGAGTGCTACCACACTTCCCAATATAGAGAGTGCTAGTACACTTCCCAATATAGAGAGTGCTAGTACACTTCCCTATATAGAGAGTGCTAGTACACTTCCCTATATAGAGAGTGCTGCCACACTTCCCTATATAGAGAGTGCTAGTACACTTCCCAATATAGAGAGTGCTAGTACACTTCCCAATATAGAGAGTGCTACCACACTTCCCAATATAGAGAGTGCTAGTACACTTCCCAATATAGAGAGTGCTAGTACACTTCCCTATATAGAGAGTGCTACCACACTTCCCAATATAGAGAGTGCTAGTACACTTCCCAACATAGAGAGTGCTGCCACACTTCCCAATATAGAGAGTGCTAGTACACTTCCCAACATAGAGAGTGCTGCCACACTTCCCTATATAGAGAGTGCTAGTACACTTCCCTATATAGAGAGTGCTGCCACACTTCCCTATATAGAGAGTGCTAGTACACTTCCCAATATAGAGAGTGCTAGTACACTTCCCAATATAGAGAGTGCTACCACACTTCCCTATATAGAGAGTGCTGCCACACTTCCCTATATAGAGAGTGCTAGTACACTTCCCAATATAGAGAGTGCTACCACACTTCCCTATATAGAGAGTGCTGCCACACTTCCCAATATAGAGAGTGCTAGTACACTTCCCAACATAGAGAGTGCTAGTACACTTCCCAATATAGAGAGTGCTAGTACACTTCCCAACATAGAGAGTGCTAGTACACTTCCCTATATAGAGAGTGCTAGTACACTTCCCAATATAGAGAGTGCTACCACACTTCCCTATATAGAGAGTGCTAGTACACTTCCCTATATAGAGAGTGCTGCCACACTTCCCTATATAGAGAGTGCTAGTACACTTCCCAATATAGAGAGTGCTAGTACACTTCCCTATATAGAGAGTGCTAGTACACTTCCCTATATAGAGAGTGCTAGTACACTTCCCTATATAGAGAGTGCTGCCACACTTCCCTATATAGAGAGTGCTAGTACACTTCCCAATATAGAGAGTGCTAGTACACTTCCCTATATAGAGAGTGCTAGTACACTTCCCTATATAGAGAGTGCTAGTACACTTCCCAACATAGAGAGTGCTAGTACACTTCCCTATATAGAGAGTGCTAGTACACTTCCCTATATAGAGAGTGCTAGTACACTTCCCAATATAGAGAGTGCTAGTACACTTCCCTATATAGAGAGTGCTAGTACACTTCCCAATATAGAGAGTGCTAGTACACTTCCCAATATAGAGAGTGCTACCACACTTCCCTATATAGAGAGTGCTAGTACACTTCCCAATATAGAGAGTGCTGCCACACTTCCCAACATAGAGTGCTAGTACACTTCCCAACATAGAGAGTGCTAGTACACTTCCCTATATAGAGAGTGCTAGTACACTTCCCTATATAGAGAGTGCTAGTACACTTCCCAACATAGAGAGTGCTGCCACACTTCCCTATATAGAGAGTGCTAGTACACTTCCCAATATAGAGAGTGCTAGTACACTTCCCAATATAGAGAGTGCTACCACACTTCCCAATATAGAGAGTGCTAGTACACTTCCCAACATAGAGAGTGCTGCCACACTTCCCTATATAGAGAGTGCTAGTACACTTCCCTATATAGAGAGTGGTGCCACACTTCCCTATATAGAGAGTGCTAGTACACTTCCCAATATAGAGAGTGCTAGTACACTTCCCAATATAGAGTGCTACCACACTTCCCAATATAGAGAGTGCTAGTACACTTCCCAACATAGAGAGTGCTAGTACACTTCCCTATATAGAGAGTGCTAGTACACTTCCCTATATAGAGAGTGCTGCCACACTTCCCTATATAGAGAGTGCTAGTACACTTCCCTATATAGAGAGTGCTAGTACACTTCCCTATATAGAGAGTGCTACCTGTGAGAAAGGCGAACCCTCTTACCACTCTAGCAGGCCCGTAGGAAGCAAATGTAAACCTGTACAGCAACTAAGCCACACCCACAATGGGAGTGGCTTTACTTGCTACTGGAATAAACACACCCAACTTATACTCTATCTAATAGCACTCCTTTTGGAGCTACAGCAGGATTTATACAGACATTTTTGTTAGGGGGGGGGGGGGGGGGGGAGGAAAAATGGGGAGGAAAAATGTGTACCTAATTGGCAGACTGTGCAGGGTATTCAAGGGTAGGGGGATCTGGGGGAAGCAAGAGCTTCTTCCCAAACTGCCTGAACAACATCATAATTGGAAATGATGCTGCTCAGTGAGGACGCCCTGACTGTCCACCTAGTGGGACAGAGGGTTCTAAAACCAGTTGTTCCAGGACTAATTTCTGCCTTAATCTTGTTAAACAAGCCTTCTCGCCGAGGTGAGTATTTAAGCAGTTTAGATATTTCAAAAGTAGTATCTAGAGTATTCCTCAGAATTTGATTATTCTTGATGGTATCTCCAGCAGCTAAATTTAAAGCATGACCATAGCAATGGACAAAAATAGCTCGTGACTCTTCTCCACAAATTTGAGTAGAAGTCCCACCCCTTATACCACACATGTTTGCAGCACCATCATAGCATTGAGCACGACAGTTATGAATGCTAAGACTCATACGACCAATCACATCCTTCAAACTACCAACCAAGACATCTGCTTTTATGGACTCAACATGGTCAAGGCCATAGAAGTCTTCATGGGGTTGAAAATCATCATCAACCCACCGAAAGCAAATTACGAATTGCTCCTTATATTGGATGCATCCGACACTTCATCAGCCATCAGGGCAAAATACTTGGCTTGCTGGATAGAACAGGCTATGTAATGCATTATTTTAATAACTTCATTTTGTATTTGGGGACTAGTATATTTATCAGTTTTCTTACTTAACATGGCCGATATTGCAGGATCGTCCAATGCACGAAGATGCATTAATTGCATGAAGTTACTGGCAACTTCATCACCAGCACCACGAAAAGCTATTCCTTGTCTAGCTAGGAATTGAATATACTGAGCTATCTTGATAAGGTACTCTCTGTTCACGGCTTTTTGCAAAGCATGTTGAGAAGATAACATACTTCCAACATCACTAGTCGTACCTGGTATAGTGATCACTAAATCGGTAGCTGCTTCATGATATTTTGTGCTCTCATGTTTGTTGAAACATCGAGTTCTATCCTTCCAGTTACTGAACCCAGACAAAAAGGTTGAGTCTGCATGTTTCCTTATCATCTTCAGTTTACCTAAAATATATACTAGCTGTGAAATATGGAATGATTGCTGCCAATATGAGTGGCAGCTAGGCTTACTACCAGAAGCTGCCCCACTGTATCTTACCTGTTTGGATTGCTTGCACACACGTGAAACAATAAGCCATGTCTCGTAGTGAAGCCATTTCCATTGGTTGAACCAAGCGCTCTGAAAAGAGCGATAAGAGATATTGGTTCGGCCGAAAGATCGCTTAGGAAAACTAAAGTTAGTTGGTTGAGTCGGATGATCGGGAAGCTTAGGACAATTTGGTAACCTGGAAGCCATGCTGAAAAGACGAAATCTGACTATCTTTAATTAAATATTAATTTAATAATTTTTATCCATTGCTACTAGTCACATAGGTAGGCTAGTTGTCCTTCAGTGTACTTCTATTCATGTCTCACCATATGATACTGTGAAGTAAAAAAAATATTAAAAAAAGTGTGGTTTTCGTGAAGTAGGCTTGTTCGGTCCAAACCTATACGGCAATTGCCGGAATATTACTTCCTAACAATATAAATCTTCAGAAGAAGTCTCAGCACAACTTCTCTTTCCAGGTTCGCTTTCTTTGACGCCCAGACCTTACTATTGCTTCTCTCTCACAATAGCCTTATCTAGACCAAGTATATAATCAAACAGTCTTCTCTCTCTCTCTCTAGACCTCTGCCCTCCTTTTCTGTATAAGGCAAGTTGATTATAATCAACAATAACAAAATGATGTACACGACCACGCGTCTATCAAGACATCATTACTCCTATTGTTTTCTACCAAATTATATATTACACAGAGCCAAGTCAGCTCAGTTCCGAGTCTCTCTTCAGTTCATTGAGGAGTTAGTTTGTTGAGGGGCATTCCTTCTTTCTTCCGGCTTGTTGATTACTCCTTCTCCTCCAAGTCTCTTGTTCTTTTATAGGCAGCTGGTTTATCTTGTGTTGTGCCTAGGATCATTCTCCTCAGAGACTGATCTGACCAATCAGGAGTTCCTTTTTCCAACCAATCAGGGGTCTCTGCTGTTGAAGTGGGATGATCCATAGTTGCGGTTTTGGTTCTGAGTTGGTGGGTGTCTACTGCCACTTGTGGGTGTGTAGTGTCAACCTCCCTCTGACGTGTTTCCCCTCTAACAGCTTCCGCTGTCAGGGCTTTCTCTGACACTACCACACTTCCCAATATAGAGAGTGCTACCACACTTCCCAATATAGAGAGTGCTGCCACACTTCCCAATATAGAGAGTGCTAGTGCACTTCCCTGTATAGATTACTAGCTCATGCACAACACCAAGAACTCCAGGATTACTAGCCCACACACAACACCAAGAACTCCAGGATTACTAGCTCACACACAACACCAAGAACTCCAGGATTACTAGCTCACACACAACACCAAGAACTCCAGGATTACTAGCTCACACAACACCAAGAACTCCAGGATTACTAGCTCACGCACAACACCAAGAACTCCAGGATTACTAGCTCACACAACACCAAGAACTCCAGGATTACTAGCTCACACACAGCACCAAGAACTCCAGGATTACTAGCTCACACAACACCAAGAACTCCAGGATTACTAGCTCACACACAACACCAAGAACTCCAGGATTACTAGCTCACACAACACCAAGAACTCCAGGATTACTAGCTCACGCACAACACCAAGAACTCCAGGATTACTAGCTCACACAACACCAAGAACTCCAGGATTACTAGCTCACACACAGCACCAAGAACTCCAGGATTACTAGGTCAGGAGTGCACCAGACTAGACATTAATTACATGTGCAAGGTCAGGAGTGCACCAGACTAGACATTAATTACATGTGCAAGGTCAGGAGTGCACCAGACTAGACATTAATTACATGTGCAAGGTCAGGAGTGCACCAGACTAGACATTAATTACATGTGCAAGGTCAGGAGTGCACCAGACTAGACATTAATTACATGTGCAAGGTCAGGAGTGCACCAGACTAGACATTAATTACATGTGCAAGGTCAGGAGTGCACCAGACTAGACATTAATTACATGTGCAAGGTCAGGAGTGCACCAGACTAGACATTAATTACATGTGCAAGGTCAGGAGTGCACCAGACTAGACATTAATTACATGTGCAAGGTCAGGAGTGCACCAGACTAGACATTAATTACATGGGCAAGGTCAGGAGTGCACCAGACTAGACATTAATTACATGTGCAAGGTCAGGAGTGCACCAGACTAGACATTAATTACATGTGCAAGGTCAGGAGTGCACCAGACTAGACATTAATTACATGTGCAAGGTCAGGAGTGCACCAGACTAGACATTAATTACATGTGCAAGGTCAGGAGTGCACCAGACTAGACATTAATTACATGTGCAAGGTCAGGAGTGCACCAGACTAGACATTAATTACATGTGCAAGGTCAGGAGTGCACCAGACTAGACATTAATTACATGTGCAAGGTCAGGAGTGCACCAGACTAGACATTAATTACATGTGCAAGGTCAGGAGTGCACCAGACTAGACATTAATTACATGTGCAAGGTCAGGAGTGCACCAGACTAGACATTAATTACATGTGCAAGGTCAGGAGTGCACCAGACTAGACATTAATTACATGTGCAAGGTCAGGAGTGCACCAGACTAGACATTAATTACATGTGCAAGGTCAGGAGTGCACCAGACTAGACATTAATTACATGTGCAAGGTCAGGAGTGCACCAGACTAGACATTAATTACATGTGCAAGGTCAGGAGTGCACCAGACTAGACATTAATTACATGTGCAAGGTCAGGAGTGCACCAGACTAGACATTAATTACATGTGCAAGGTCAGGAGTGCACCAGACTAGACATTAATTACATGTGCAAGGTCAGGAGTGCACCAGACTAGACATTAATGACATGTGCAAGGTCAGGAGTGCACCAGACTAGACATTAATTACATGTGCAAGGTCAGGAGTGCACCAGACTAGACATTAATTACATGTGCAAGGTCAGGAGTGCACCAGACTAGACATTAATTACATGTGCAAGGTCAGGAGTGCACCAGACTAGACATTAATTACATGTGCAAGGTCAGGAGTGCACCAGACTAGACATTAATTACATGTGCAAGGTCAGGAGTGCACCAGACTAGACATTAATTACATGTGCAAGGTCAGGAGTGCACCAGACTAGACATTAATTACATGTGCAAGGTCAGGAGTGCACCAGACTAGACATTAATTACATGTGCAAGGTCAGGAGTGCACCAGACTAGACATTAATTACATGTGCAAGGTCAGGAGTGCACCAGACTAGACATTAATTACATGTGCAAGGTCAGGAGTGCACCAGACTAGACATTAATTACATGTGCAAGGTCAGGAGTGCACCAGACTAGACATTAATTACATGTGCAAGGTCAGGAGTGCACCAGACTAGACATTAATTACATGTGCAAGGTCAGGAGTGCACCAGACTAGACATTAATTACATGTGCAAGGTCAGGAGTGCACCAGACTAGACATTAATTACATGTGCAAGGTCAGGAGTGCACCAGACTAGACATTAATTACATGTGCAAGGTCAGGGGTGCACCAGACTAGACATTAATTACATGTGCAAGGTCAGGGGTGCACCAGACTAGACATTAATTACATGTGCAAGGTCAGGAGTGCACCAGACTAGACATTAATTACATGTGCAAGGTCAGGAGTGCACCAGACTAGACATTAATTACATGTGCAAGGTCAGGAGTGCACCAGACTAGACATTAATTACATGTGCAAGGTCAGGAGTGCACCAGACTAGACATTAATTACATGTGCAAGGTCAGGAGTGCACCAGACTAGACATTAATTACATGTGCAAGGTCAGGAGTGCACCAGACTAGACATTAATTACATGTGCAAGGTCAGGAGTGCACCAGACTAGACATTAATTACATGTGCAAGGTCAGGAGTGCACCAGACTAGACATTAATTACATGTGCAAGGTCAGGAGTGCACCAGACTAGACATTAATTACATGTGCAAGGTCAGGAGTGCACCAGACTAGACATTAATTACATGTGCAAGGTCAGGGGTGCACCAGACTAGACATTAATTACATGTGCACGTACACTTCCCTATATAGAGAGTGCTAGTACACTTCCCAATATAGAGAGTGCTGCCACACTTCCCTATATAGAGAGTGCTAGTACACTTCCCTATATAGAGAGTGCTAGTACACTTCCCTATATAGAGAGTGCTGCCACACTTCCCAATATAGAGAGTGCTAGTACACTTCCCTATATAGAGAGTGCTAGTACACTTCCCTATATAGAGAGTGCTAGTACACTTCCCTATATAGAGAGTGCTAGTACACTTCCCTATATAGAGAGTGCTGCCACACTTCCCTATATAGAGAGTGCTAGTACACTTCCCAATATAGAGAGTGCTAGTACACTTCCCAATATAGAGAGTGCTACCACACTTCCCAACATAGAGAGTGCTAGTACACTTCCCAACATAGAGAGTGCTAGTACACTTCCCTATATAGAGTGCTGCCACACTTCCCTATATAGAGAGTGCTAGTACACTTCCCTATATAGAGAGTGCTAGTACACTTCCCTATATAGAGAGTGCTAGTACACTTCCCTATATAGAGAGTGCTAGTACACTTCCCTATATAGAGAGTGCTAGTACACTTCCCTATATAGAGAGTGCTGCCACACTTCCCTATATAGAGAGTGCTGCCACACTTCCCTATATAGAGAGTGCTAGTACACTTCCCTATATAGAGAGTGCTGCCACACTTCCCTATATAGAGAGTGCTAGTACACTTCCCAATATAGAGAGTGCTAGTACACTTCCCAATATAGAGAGTGCTAGTACACTTCCCAATATAGAGAGTGCTAGTACACTTCCCAACATAGAGAGTGCTACCACACTTCCCTATATAGAGAGTGCTAGTACACTTCCCAACATAGAGAGTGCTGCCACACTTCCCTATATAGAGAGTGCTAGTACACTTCCCTATATAGAGAGTGCTGCCACACTTCCCTATATAGAGAGTGCTAGTACACTTCCCTATATAGAGAGTGCTAGTACACTTCCCTATATAGAGAGTGCTACCTGTGAGAAAGGCGAACCCTCTTACCACTCTAGCAGGCCCGTAGGAAGCAAATGTAAACCTGTACAGCAACTAAGCCACACCCACAATGGGAGTGGCTTTACTTGCTACTGGAATAAACACACCCAACTTATACTCTATCTAATAGCACTCCTTTTGGAGCTACAGCAGGATTTATACAGACATTTTTGTTAGGGGGGGGGGGGGGGAGGAAAAATGGGGAGGAAAAATGTGTACCTAATTGGCAGACTGTGCAGGGTATTCAAGGGTAGGGGGATCTGGGGGAAGCAAGAGCTTGCAGGGTATTCAAGGGTAGGGGGATCTGGGGGAAGCAAGAGCTTCTTCCCAAACTGCCTGAACAACATCATAATTGGAAATGATGCTGCTCAGTGAGGACGCCCTGACTGTCCACCTAGTGGGACAGAGGGTTCTAAAACCAGTTGTTCCAGGACTAATTTCTGCCTTAATCTTGTTAAACAAGCCTTCTCGCCGAGGTGAGTATTTAATTAAGCAGTTTAGATATTTCAAAAGTAGTATCTAGAGTATTCCTCAGAATTTGATTATTCTTGATGGTATCTCCAGCAGCTAAATTTAAAGCATGACCATAGCAATGGACAAAAATAGGCTCGTGACTCTTCTCCACAAATTTGAGTAGAAGTCCCACCCCTTATACCACACATGTTTGCAGCACCATCATAGCATTGAGCACGACAGTTATGAATGCTAAGACTCATACGACCAATCACATCCTTCAAACTACCAACCAAGACATCTGCTTTTATGGACTCAACATGGTCAAGGCCATAGAAGTCTTCATGGGGTTGAAAATCATCATCAACCCACCGAAAGCAAATTACGAATTGCTCCTTATATTGGATGCATCCGACACTTCATCAGCCATCAGGGCAAAATACTTGGCTTGCTGGATAGAACAGGCTATGTAATGCATTATTTTAATAACTTCATTTTGTATTTGGGGACTAGTATATTTATCAGTTTTCTTACTTAACATGGCCGATATTGCAGGATCGTCCAATGCACGAAGATGCATTAATTGCATGAAGTTACTGGCAACTTCATCACCAGCACCACGAAAAGCTATTCCTTGTCTAGCTAGGAATTGAATATACTGAGCTATCTTGATAAGGTACTCTCTGTTCACGGCTTTTTGCAAAGCATGTTGAGAAGATAACATACTTCCAACATCACTAGTCGTACCTGGTATAGTGATCACTAAATCGGTAGCTGCTTTATGATATTTTGTGCTCTCATGTTTGTTGAAACATCGAGTTCTATCCTTCCAGTTACTGAACCCAGACAAAAAGGTTGAGTCTGCATGTTTCCTTATCATCTTCAGTTTACCTAAAATATATACTAGCTGTGAAATATGGAATGATTGCTGCCAATATGAGTGGCAGCTAGGCTTACTACCAGAAGCTGCCCCACTGTATCTTACCTGTTTGGATTGCTTGCACACACGTGAAACAATAAGCCACGTCTCGTAGTGAAGCCATTTCCATTGGTTGAACCAAGCGCTCTGAAAAGAGCGATAAGAGATATTGGTTCGGCCGAAAGATCGCTTAGGAAAACTAAAGTTAGTTGGTTGAGTCGGATGATCGGGAAGCTTAGGACAATTTGGTAACCTGGAAGCCATGCTGAAAAGACGAAATCTGACTATCTTTAATTAAATATTAATTTAATAATTTTTATCCATTGCTACTAGTCACATAGGTAGGCTAGTTGTCCTTCAGTGTACTTCTATTCATGTCTCACCATATGATACTGTGAAGTAAAAAAAAAAAAAAAAAAAATAAAAAAAATAAAAAAAATAAAAAAAAAAAATAAAAATAAAAAAATAAAAAAAAGTGTGGTTTTCGTGAAGTAGGCTTGTTCGGTCCAAACCTATACGGCAATTGCCGGAATATTACTTCCTAACAATATAAATCTTCAGAAGAAGTCTCAGCACAACTTCTCTTTCCAGGTTCGCTTTCTTTGACGCCCAGACCTTACTATTGCTTCTCTCTCACAATAGCCTTATCTAGACCAAGTATATAATCAAACAGTCTTCTCTCTCTCTCTCTAGACCTCTGCCCTCCTTTTCTGTATAAGGCAAGTTGATTATAATCAACAATAACAAAATGATGTACACGACCACGCGTCTATCAAGACATCATTACTCCTATTGTTTTCTACCAAATTATATATTACACAGAGCCAAGTCAGCTCAGTTCCGAGTCTCTCTTCAGTTCATTGAGGAGTTAGTTTGTTGAGGGGCATTCCTTCTTTCTTCCGGCTTGTTGATTACTCCTTCTCCTCCAAGTCTCTTGTTCTTTTATAGGCAGCTGGTTTATCTTGTGTTGTGCCTAGGATCATTCTCCTCAGAGACTGATCTGACCAATCAGGAGTTCCTTTTTCCAACCAATCAGGGGTCTCTGCTGTTGAAGTGGGATGATCCATAGTTGCGGTTTTGGTTCTGAGTTGGTGGGTGTCTACTGCCACTTGTGGGTGTGTAGTGTCAACCTCCCTCTGACGTGTTTCCCCTCTAACAGCTTCCAGCTGTCAGGGCTTTCTCTGACACTACCACACTTCCCAATATAGAGAGTGCTACCACACTTCCCAATATAGAGAGTGCTGCCACACTTCCCAATATAGAGAGTGCTAGTACACTTCCCTATATAGATTACTAGCTCATGCACAACACCAAGAACTCCAGGATTACTAGCCCACACACAACACCAAGAACTCCAGGATTACTAGCTCACACACAACACCAAGAACTCCAGGATTACTAGCTCACACACAACACCAAGAACTCCAGGATTACTAGCTCACGCACAGCACCAAGAACTCCAGGATTACTAGCTCATGCACAACACCAAGAACTCCAGGATTACTAGCTCACACAACACCAAGAACTCCAGGATTACTAGCTCACGCACAACACCAAGAACTCCAGGATTACTAGCTCACACAACACCAAGAACTCCAGGATTACTAGCTCATGCACAACACCAAGAACTCCAGGATTACTAGCACACACAACACCAAGAACTCCAGGATTACTAGCTCATGCACAACACCAAGAACTCCAGGATTACTAGGTCAGGAGTGCACCAGACTAGACATTAATTACATGTGCAAGGTCAGGAGTGCACCAGACTAGACATTAATTACATGTGCAAGGTCAGGAGTGCACCAGACTAGACATTAATTACATGTGCAAGGTCAGGAGTGCACCAGACTAGACATTAATTACATGTGCAAGGTCAGGAGTGCACCAGACTAGACATTAATTACATGTGCAAGGTCAGGAGTGCACCAGACTAGACATTAATTACATGTGCAAGGTCAGGAGTGCACCAGACTAGACATTAATTACATGTGCAAGGTCAGGAGTGCACCAGACTAGACATTAATTACATGTGCAAGGTCAGGAGTGCACCAGACTAGACATTAATTACATGTGCAAGGTCAGGAGTGCACCAGACTAGACATTAATTACATGTGCAAGGTCAGGAGTGCACCAGACTAGACATTAATTACATGTGCAAGGTCAGGAGTGCACCAGACTAGACATTAATTACATGTGCAAGGTCAGGAGTGCACCAGACTAGACATTAATTACATGTGCAAGGTCAGGAGTGCACCAGACTAGACATTAATTACATGTGCAAGGTCAGGAGTGCACCAGACTAGACATTAATTACATGTGCAAGGTCAGGAGTGCACCAGACTAGACATTAATTACATGTGCAAGGTCAGGAGTGCACCAGACTAGACATTAATTACATGTGCAAGGTCAGGAGTGCACCAGACTAGACATTAATTACATGTGCAAGGTCAGGGGTGCACCAGACTAGACATTAATTACATGTGCAAGGTCAGGAGTGCACCAGACTAGACATTAATTACATGTGCAAGGTCAGGAGTGCACCAGACTAGACATTAATTACATGTGCAAGGTCAGGAGTGCACCAGACTAGACATTAATTACATGTGCAAGGTCAGGAGTGCACCAGACTAGACATTAATTACATGTGCAAGGTCAGGAGTGCACCAGACTAGACATTAATTACATGTGCAAGGTCAGGAGTGCACCAGACTAGACATTAATTACATGTGCAAGGTCAGGAGTGCACCAGACTAGACATTAATTACATGTGCAAGGTCAGGAGTGCACCAGACTAGACATTAATTACATGTGCAAGGTCAGGAGTGCACCAGACTAGACATTAATTACATGTGCAAGGTCAGGGGTGCACCAGACTAGACATTAATTACATGTGCAAGGTCAGGAGTGCACCAGACTAGACATTAATTACATGTGCAAGGTCAGGAGTGCACCAGACTAGACATTAATTACATGTGCAAGGTCAGGAGTGCACCAGACTAGACATTAATTACATGTGCAAGGTCAGGAGTGCACCAGACTAGACATTAATTACATGTGCAAGGTCAGGAGTGCACCAGACTAGACATTAATTACATGTGCAAGGTCAGGAGTGCACCAGACTAGACATTAATTACATGTGCAAGGTCAGGAGTGCACCAGACTAGACATTAATTACATGTGCAAGGTCAGGAGTGCACCAGACTAGACATTAATTACATGTGCAAGGTCAGGAGTGCACCAGACTAGACATTAATTACATGTGCAAGGTCAGGAGTGCACCAGACTAGACATTAATTACATGTGCAAGGTCAGGAGTGCACCAGACTAGACATTAATTACATGTGCAAGGTCAGGAGTGCACCAGACTAGACATTAATTACATGTGCAAGGTCAGGAGTGCACCAGACTAGACATTAATTACATGTGCAAGGTCAGGAGTGCACCAGACTAGACATTAATTACATGTGCAAGGTCAGGAGTGCACCAGACTAGACATTAATTACATGTGCAAGGTCAGGAGTGCACCAGACTAGACATTAATTACATGTGCAAGGTCAGGAGTGCACCAGACTAGACATTAATTACATGTGCAAGGTCAGGAGTGCACCAGACTAGACATTAATTACATGTGCAAGGTCAGGAGTGCACCAGACTAGACATTAATTACATGTGCAAGGTCAGGAGTGCACCAGACTAGACATTAATTACATGTGCAAGGTCAGGAGTGCACCAGACTAGACATTAATTACATGTGCAAGGTCAGGAGTGCACCAGACTAGACATTAATTACATGTGCAAGGTCAGGAGTGCACCAGACTAGACATTAATTACATGTGCAAGGTCAGGAGTGCACCAGACTAGACATTAATTACATGTGCAAGGTCAGGAGTGCACCAGACTAGACATTAATTACATGTGCAAGGTCAGGAGTGCACCAGACTAGACATTAATTACATGTGCAAGGTCAGGAGTGCACCAGACTAGACATTAATTACATGTGCAAGGTCAGGGGTGCACCAGACTAGACATTAATTACATGTGCACGTACACTTCCCTATATAGAGAGTGCTAGTACACTTCCCAATATAGAGAGTGCTAGTACACTTCCCTATATAGAGTGCTGCCACACTTCCCTATATAGAGAGTGCTAGTACACTTCCCTATATAGAGAGTGCTAGTACACTTCCCTATATAGAGAGTGCTGCCACACTTCCCAATATAGAGAGTGCTAGTACACTTCCCTATATAGAGAGTGCTAGTACACTTCCCTATATAGAGAGTGCTAGTACACTTCCCTATATAGAGAGTGCTGCCACACTTCCCAATATAGAGAGTGCTAGTACACTTCCCTATATAGAGAGTGCTAGTACACTTCCCTATATAGAGAGTGCTGCCACACTTCCCTATATAGAGAGTGCTAGTACACTTCCCAATATAGAGAGTGCTAGTACACTTCCCAATATAGAGAGTGCTACCACACTTCCCAACATAGAGAGTGCTAGTACACTTCCCAACATAGAGAGTGCTAGTACACTTCCCTATATAGAGTGCTGCCACACTTCCCTATATAGAGAGTGCTAGTACACTTCCCTATATAGAGAGTGCTAGTACACTTCCCTATATAGAGAGTGCTAGTACACTTCCCTATATAGAGAGTGCTAGTACACTTCCCTATATAGAGAGTGCTAGTACACTTCCCTATATAGAGAGTGCTGCCACACTTCCCTATATAGAGAGTGCTGCCACACTTCCCTATATAGAGAGTGCTAGTACACTTCCCTATATAGAGAGTGCTGCCACACTTCCCTATATAGAGAGTGCTAGTACACTTCCCAATATAGAGAGTGCTAGTACACTTCCCAATATAGAGAGTGCTAGTACACTTCCCAATATAGAGAGTGCTAGTACACTTCCCAACATAGAGAGTGCTACCACACTTCCCTATATAGAGAGTGCTAGTACACTTCCCAACATAGAGAGTGCTGCCACACTTCCCTATATAGAGAGTGCTAGTACACTTCCCTATATAGAGAGTGCTGCCACACTTCCCTATATAGAGAGTGCTAGTACACTTCCCTATATAGAGAGTGCTAGTACACTTCCCTATATAGAGAGTGCTACCTGTGAGAAAGGCGAACCCTCTTACCACTCTAGCAGGCCCGTAGGAAGCAAATGTAAACCTGTACAGCAACTAAGCCACACCCACAATGGGAGTGGCTTTACTTGCTACTGGAATAAACACACCCAACTTATACTCTATCTAATAGCACTCCTTTTGGAGCTACAGCAGGATTTATACAGACATTTTTGTTAGGGGGGGGGGGGGGAGGAAAAATGGGGAGGAAAAATGTGTACCTAATTGGCAGACTGTGCAGGGTATTCAAGGGTAGGGGGATCTGGGGGAAGCAAGAGCTTGCAGGGTATTCAAGGGTAGGGGGATCTGGGGGAAGCAAGAGCTTCTTCCCAAACTGCCTGAACAACATCATAATTGGAAATGATGCTGCTCAGTGAGGACGCCCTGACTGTCCACCTAGTGGGACAGAGGGTTCTAAAACCAGTTGTTCCAGGACTAATTTCTGCCTTAATCTTGTTAAACAAGCCTTCTCGCCGAGGTGAGTATTTAATTAAGCAGTTTAGATATTTCAAAAGTAGTATCTAGAGTATTCCTCAGAATTTGATTATTCTTGATGGTATCTCCAGCAGCTAAATTTAAAGCATGACCATAGCAATGGACAAAAATAGGCTCGTGACTCTTCTCCACAAATTTGAGTAGAAGTCCCACCCCTTATACCACACATGTTTGCAGCACCATCATAGCATTGAGCACGACAGTTATGAATGCTAAGACTCATACGACCAATCACATCCTTCAAACTACCAACCAAGACATCTGCTTTTATGGACTCAACATGGTCAAGGCCATAGAAGTCTTCATGGGGTTGAAAATCATCATCAACCCACCGAAAGCAAATTACGAATTGCTCCTTATATTGGATGCATCCGACACTTCATCAGCCATCAGGGCAAAATACTTGGCTTGCTGGATAGAACAGGCTATGTAATGCATTATTTTAATAACTTCATTTTGTATTTGGGGACTAGTATATTTATCAGTTTTCTTACTTAACATGGCCGATATTGCAGGATCGTCCAATGCACGAAGATGCATTAATTGCATGAAGTTACTGGCAACTTCATCACCAGCACCACGAAAAGCTATTCCTCGTCTAGCTAGGAATTGAATATACTGAGCTATCTTGATAAGGTACTCTCTGTTCACGGCTTTTTGCAAAGCATGTTGAGAAGATAACATACTTCCAACATCACTAGTCGTACCTGGTATAGTGATCACTAAATCGGTAGCTGCTTTATGATATTTTGTGCTCTCATGTTTGTTGAAACATCGAGTTCTATCCTTCCAGTTACTGAACCCAGACAAAAAGGTTGAGTCTGCATGTTTCCTTATCATCTTCAGTTTACCTAAAATATATACTAGCTGTGAAATATGGAATGATTGCTGCCAATATGAGTGGCAGCTAGGCTTACTACCAGAAGCTGCCCCACTGTATCTTACCTGTTTGGATTGCTTGCACACACGTGAAACAATAAGCCACGTCTCGTAGTGAAGCCATTTCCATTGGTTGAACCAAGCGCTCTGAAAAGAGCGATAAGAGATATTGGTTCGGCCGAAAGATCGCTTAGGAAAACTAAAGTTAGTTGGTTGAGTCGGATGATCGGGAAGCTTAGGACAATTTGGTAACCTGGAAGCCATGCTGAAAAGACGAAATCTGACTATCTTTAATTAAATATTAATTTAATTATTTTTATCCATTGCTACTAGTCACATAGGTAGGCTAGTTGTCCTTCAGTGTACTTCTATTCATGTCTCACCATATGATACTGTGAAGTAAAAAAAAAAAAAAAAAAAAAAAAAAAAAAAAAAAAAAAAAAAAAAAAAAAAAAAAAAAAAAAAAAAATTAAAAAAAAGTGTGGTTTTCGTGAAGTAGGCTTGTTCGGTCCAAACCTATACGGCAATTGCCGGAATATTACTTCCTAACAATATAAATCTTCAGAAGAAGTCTCAGCACAACTTCTCTTTCCAGGTTCGCTTTCTTTGACGCCCAGACCTTACTATTGCTTCTCTCTCACAATAGCCTTATCTAGACCAAGTATATAATCAAACAGTCTTCTCTCTCTCTCTCTAGACCTCTGCCCTCCTTTTCTGTATAAGGCAAGTTGATTATAATCAACAATAACAAAATGATGTACACGACCACGCGTCTATCAAGACATCATTACTCCTATTGTTTTCTACCAAATTATATATTACACAGAGCCAAGTCAGCTCAGTTCCGAGTCTCTCTTCAGTTCATTGAGGAGTTAGTTTGTTGAGGGGCATTCCTTCTTTCTTCCGGCTTGTTGATTACTCCTTCTCCTCCAAGTCTCTTGTTCTTTTATAGGCAGCTGGTTTATCTTGTGTTGTGCCTAGGATCATTCTCCTCAGAGACTGATCTGACCAATCAGGAGTTCCTTTTTCCAACCAATCAGGGGTCTCTGCTGTTGAAGTGGGATGATCCATAGTTGCGGTTTTGGTTCTGAGTTGGTGGGTGTCTACTGCCACTTGTGGGTGTGTAGTGTCAACCTCCCTCTGACGTGTTTCCCCTCTAACAGCTTCCAGCTGTCAGGGCTTTCTCTGACACTACCACACTTCCCAATATAGAGAGTGCTACCACACTTCCCAATATAGAGAGTGCTGCCACACTTCCCAATATAGAGAGTGCTAGTACACTTCCCTATATAGATTACTAGCTCATGCACAACACCAAGAACTCCAGGATTACTAGCCCACACACAACACCAAGAACTCCAGGATTACTAGCTCACACACAACACCAAGAACTCCAGGATTACTAGCTCACACACAACACCAAGAACTCCAGGATTACTAGCTCACGCACAGCACCAAGAACTCCAGGATTACTAGCTCATGCACAACACCAAGAACTCCAGGATTACTAGCTCACACAACACCAAGAACTCCAGGATTACTAGCTCACGCACAACACCAAGAACTCCAGGATTACTAGCACACACAACACCAAGAACTCCAGGATTACTAGCTCATGCACAACACCAAGAACTCCAGGATTACTAGGTCAGGAGTGCACCAGACTAGACATTAATTACATGTGCAAGGTCAGGAGTGCACCAGACTAGACATTAATTACATGTGCAAGGTCAGGAGTGCACCAGACTAGACATTAATTACATGTGCAAGGTCAGGAGTGCACCAGACTAGACATTAATTACATGTGCAAGGTCAGGAGTGCACCAGACTAGACATTAATTACATGTGCAAGGTCAGGAGTGCACCAGACTAGACATTAATTACATGTGCAAGGTCAGGAGTGCACCAGACTAGACATTAATGACATGTGCAAGGTCAGGAGTGCACCAGACTAGACATTAATTACATGTGCAAGGTCAGGAGTGCACCAGACTAGACATTAATGACATGTGCAAGGTCAGGAGTGCACCAGACTAGACATTAATTACATGTGCAAGGTCAGGAGTGCACCAGACTAGACATTAATTACATGTGCAAGGTCAGGAGTGCACCAGACTAGACATTAATTACATGTGCAAGGTCAGGAGTGCACCAGACTAGACATTAATTACATGTGCAAGGTCAGGAGTGCACCAGACTAGACATTAATTACATGTGCAAGGTCAGGAGTGCACCAGACTAGACATTAATTACATGTGCAAGGTCAGGAGTGCACCAGACTAGACATTAATTACATGTGCAAGGTCAGGAGTGCACCAGACTAGACATTAATTACATGTGCAAGGTCAGGAGTGCACCAGACTAGACATTAATTACATGTGCAAGGTCAGGAGTGCACCAGACTAGACATTAATTACATGTGCAAGGTCAGGAGTGCACCAGACTAGACATTAATTACATGTGCAAGGTCAGGAGTGCACCAGACTAGACATTAATTACATGTGCAAGGTCAGGAGTGCACCAGACTAGACATTAATTACATGTGCAAGGTCAGGAGTGCACCAGACTAGACATTAATTACATGTGCAAGGTCAGGAGTGCACCAGACTAGACATTAATTACATGTGCAAGGTCAGGAGTGCACCAGACTAGACATTAATTACATGTGCAAGGTCAGGAGTGCACCAGACTAGACATTAATTACATGTGCAAGGTCAGGGGTGCACCAGACTAGACATTAATTACATGTGCAAGGTCAGGAGTGCACCAGACTAGACATTAATTACATGTGCAAGGTCAGGAGTGCACCAGACTAGACATTAATTACATGTGCAAGGTCAGGAGTGCACCAGACTAGACATTAATTACATGTGCAAGGTCAGGGGTGCACCAGACTAGACATTAATTACATGTGCAAGGTCAGGAGTGCACCAGACTAGACATTAATGACATGTGCAAGGTCAGGAGTGCACCAGACTAGACATTAATTACATGTGCAAGGTCAGGAGTGCACCAGACTAGACATTAATTACATGTGCAAGGTCAGGAGTGCACCAGACTAGACATTAATTACATGTGCAAGGTCAGGAGTGCACCAGACTAGACATTAATTACATGTGCAAGGTCAGGAGTGCACCAGACTAGACATTAATTACATGTGCAAGGTCAGGAGTGCACCAGACTAGACATTAATTACATGTGCAAGGTCAGGGGTGCACCAGACTAGACATTAATTACATGTGCAAGGTCAGGAGTGCACCAGACTAGACATTAATTACATGTGCACGTACACTTCCCTATATAGAGAGTGCTAGTACACTTCCCAACATAGAGAGTGCTGCCACACTTCCCTATATAGAGAGTGCTAGTACACTTCCCTATATAGAGAGTGCTGCCACACTTCCCTATATAGAGAGTGCTAGTACACTTCCCAATATAGAGAGTGCTAGTACACTTCCCAACATAGAGAGTGCTAGTACACTTCCCTATATAGAGAGTGCTAGTACACTTCCCTATATAGAGAGTGCTGCCACACTTCCCAATATAGAGAGTGCTAGTACACTTCCCTATATAGAGAGTGCTAGTACACTTCCCTATATAGAGAGTGCTGCCACACTTCCCAATATAGAGAGTGCTGCCACACTTCCCTATATAGAGAGTGCTAGTACACTTCCCAATATAGAGAGTGCTAGTACACTTCCCAATATAGAGAGTGCTAGTACACTTCCCAATATAGAGAGTGCTAGTACACTTCCCAACATAGAGAGTGCTACCACACTTCCCAACATAGAGAGTGCTAGTACACTTCCCTATATAGAGAGTGCTGCCACACTTCCCTATATAGAGAGTGCTAGTACACTTCCCTATATAGAGAGTGCTAGTACACTTCCCTATATAGAGAGTGCTGCCACACTTCCCTATATAGAGAGTGCTAGTACACTTCCCAATATAGAGAGTGCTAGTACACTTCCCAATATAGAGAGTGCTAGTACACTTCCCAATATAGAGAGTGCTAGTACACTTCCCAACATAGAGAGTGCTGCCACACTTCCCTATATAGAGAGTGCTAGTACACTTCCCTATATAGAGAGTGCTGCCACACTTCCCTATATAGAGAGTGCTAGTACACTTCCCTATATAGAGAGTGCTGCCACACTTCCCTATATAGAGAGTGCTAGTACACTTCCCTATATAGAGAGTGCTAGTACACTTCCCTATATAGAGAGTGCTACCTGTGAGAAAGGCGAACCCTCTTACCACTCTAGCAGGCCCGTAGGAAGCAAATGTAAACCTGTACAGCAACTAAGCCACACCCACAATGGGAGTGGCTTTACTTGCTACTGGAATAAACACACCCAACTTATACTCTATCTAATAGCACTCCTTTTGGAGCTACAGCAGGATTTATACAGACATTTTTGTTAGGGGGGGGGGGGGGGGGAGGAAAAATGGGGAGGAAAAATGTGTACCTAATTGGCAGACTGTGCAGGGTATTCAAGGGTAGGGGGATCTGGGGGAAGCAAGAGCTTCTTCCCAAACTGCCTGAACAACATCATAATTGGAAATGATGCTGCTCAGTGAGGACGCCCTGACTGTCCACCTAGTGGGACAGAGGGTTCTAAAACCAGTTGTTCCAGGACTAATTTCTGCCTTAATCTTGTTAAACAAGCCTTCTCGCCGAGGTGAGTATTTAAGCAGTTTAGATATTTCAAAAGTAGTATCTAGAGTATTCCTCAGAATTTGATTATTCTTGATGGTATCTCCAGCAGCTAAATTTAAAGCATGACCATAGCAATGGACAAAAATAGCTCGTGACTCTTCTCCACAAATTTGAGTAGAAGTCCCACCCCTTATACCACACATGTTTGCAGCACCATCATAGCATTGAGCACGACAGTTATGAATGCTAAGACTCATACGACCAATCACATCCTTCAAACTACCAACCAAGACATCTGCTTTTATGGACTCAACATGGTCAAGGCCATAGAAGTCTTCATGGGGTTGAAAATCATCATCAACCCACCGAAAGCAAATTACGAATTGCTCCTTATATTGGATGCATCCGACACTTCATCAGCCATCAGGGCAAAATACTTGGCTTGCTGGATAGAACAGGCTATGTAATGCATTATTTTAATAACTTCATTTTGTATTTGGGGACTAGTATATTTATCAGTTTTCTTACTTAACATGGCCGATATTGCAGGATCGTCCAATGCACGAAGATGCATTAATTGCATGAAGTTACTGGCAACTTCATCACCAGCACCACGAAAAGCTATTCCTTGTCTAGCTAGGAATTGAATATTCTGAGCTATCTTGATAAGGTACTCTCTGTTCACGGCTTTTTGCAAAGCATGTTGAGAAGATAACATACTTCCAACATCACTAGTCGTACCTGGTATAGTGATCACTAAATCGGTAGCTGCTTTATGATATTTTGTGCTCTCATGTTTGTTGAAACATCGAGTTCTATCCTTCCAGTTACTGAACCCAGACAAAAAGGTTGAGTCTGCATGTTTCCTTATCATCTTCAGTTTACCTAAAATATATACTAGCTGTGAAATATGGAATGATTGCTGCCAATATGAGTGGCAGCTAGGCTTACTACCAGAAGCTGCCCCACTGTATCTTACCTGTTTGGATTGCTTGCACACACGTGAAACAATAAGCCACGTCTCGTAGTGAAGCCATTTCCATTGGTTGAACCAAGCGCTCTGAAAAGAGCGATAAGAGATATTGGTTCGGCCGAAAGATCGCTTAGGAAAACTAAAGTTAGTTGGTTGAGTCGGATGATCGGGAAGCTTAGGACAATTTGGTAACCTGGAAGCCATGCTGAAAAGACGAAATCTGACTATCTTTAATTAAATATTAATTTAATAATTTTTATCCATTGCTACTAGTCACATAGGTAGGCTAGTTGTCCTTCAGTGTACTTCTATTCATGTCTCACCATATGATACTGTGAAGTAAAAAAAAAAAAAAAAAAAAAAAAAAAAAAAAAAAAAAAAAAAAAAAAAAAAAAAAAAAAAAAAAAAAAAAAAAAAAGTGTGGTTTTCGTGAAGTAGGCTTGTTCGGTCCAAACCTATACGGCAATTGCCGGAATATTACTTCCTAACAATATAAATCTTCAGAAGAAGTCTCAGCACAACTTCTCTTTCCAGGTTCGCTTTCTTTGACGCCCAGACCTTACTATTGCTTCTCTCTCACAATAGCCTTATCTAGACCAAGTATATAATCAAACAGTCTTCTCTCTCTCTCTCTAGACCTCTGCCCTCCTTTTCTGTATAAGGCAAGTTGATTATAATCAACAATAACAAAATGATGTACACGACCACGCGTCTATCAAGACATCATTACTCCTATTGTTTTCTACCAAATTATATATTACACAGAGCCAAGTCAGCTCAGTTCCGAGTCTCTCTTCAGTTCATTGAGGAGTTAGTTTGTTGAGGGGCATTCCTTCTTTCTTCCGGCTTGTTGATTACTCCTTCTCCTCCAAGTCTCTTGTTCTTTTATAGGCAGCTGGTTTATCTTGTGTTGTGCCTAGGATCATTCTCCTCAGAGACTGATCTGACCAATCAGGAGTTCCTTTTTCCAACCAATCAGGGGTCTCTGCTGTTGAAGTGGGATGATCCATAGTTGCGGTTTTGGTTCTGAGTTGGTGGGTGTCTACTGCCACTTGTGGGTGTGTAGTGTCAACCTCCCTCTGACGTGTTTCCCCTCTAACAGCTTCCAGCTGTCAGGGCTTTCTCTGACACTACCACACTTCCCAATATAGAGAGTGCTACCACACTTCCCAATATAGAGAGTGCTGCCACACTTCCCAATATAGAGAGTGCTAGTACACTTCCCTATATAGATTACTAGCTCATGCACAACACCAAGAACTCCAGGATTACTAGCCCACACACAACACCAAGAACTCCAGGATTACTAGCTCACACACAACACCAAGAACTCCAGGATTACTAGCTCACACACAACACCAAGAACTCCAGGATTACTAGCTCACGCACAGCACCAAGAACTCCAGGATTACTAGCTCATGCACAACACCAAGAACTCCAGGATTACTAGCTCACACAACACCAAGAACTCCAGGATTACTAGCTCACGCACAACACCAAGAACTCCAGGATTACTAGCTCACACAACACCAAGAACTCCAGGATTACTAGCTCATGCACAACACCAAGAACTCCAGGATTACTAGCACACACAACACCAAGAACTCCAGGATTACTAGCTCATGCACAACACCAAGAACTCCAGGATTACTAGGTCAGGAGTGCACCAGACTAGACATTAATTACATGTGCAAGGTCAGGAGTGCACCAGACTAGACATTAATTACATGTGCAAGGTCAGGAGTGCACCAGACTAGACATTAATTACATGTGCAAGGTCAGGAGTGCACCAGACTAGACATTAATTACATGTGCAAGGTCAGGAGTGCACCAGACTAGACATTAATTACATGTGCAAGGTCAGGAGTGCACCAGACTAGACATTAATTACATGTGCAAGGTCAGGAGTGCACCAGACTAGACATTAATTACATGTGCAAGGTCAGGAGTGCACCAGACTAGACATTAATTACATGTGCAAGGTCAGGAGTGCACCAGACTAGACATTAATTACATGTGCAAGGTCAGGAGTGCACCAGACTAGACATTAATTACATGTGCAAGGTCAGGAGTGCACCAGACTAGACATTAATTACATGTGCAAGGTCAGGAGTGCACCAGACTAGACATTAATTACATGTGCAAGGTCAGGAGTGCACCAGACTAGACATTAATTACATGTGCAAGGTCAGGAGTGCACCAGACTAGACATTAATTACATGTGCAAGGTCAGGAGTGCACCAGACTAGACATTAATTACATGTGCAAGGTCAGGAGTGCACCAGACTAGACATTAATTACATGTGCAAGGTCAGGAGTGCACCAGACTAGACATTAATTACATGTGCAAGGTCAGGAGTGCACCAGACTAGACATTAATTACATGTGCAAGGTCAGGAGTGTGCCAGACTAGACATTAATTACATGTGCAAGGTCAGGAGTGCACCAGACTAGACATTAATTACATGTGCAAGGTCAGGAGTGCACCAGACTAGACATTAATTACATGTGCAAGGTCAGGAGTGCACCAGACTAGACATTAATTACATGTGCAAGGTCAGGGGTGCACCAGACTAGACATTAATTACATGTGCAAGGTCAGGAGTGCACCAGACTAGACATTAATTACATGTGCAAGGTCAGGAGTGCACCAGACTAGACATTAATTACATGTGCAAGGTCAGGAGTGCACCAGACTAGACATTAATTACATGTGCAAGGTCAGGAGTGCACCAGACTAGACATTAATTACATGTGCAAGGTCAGGAGTGCACCAGACTAGACATTAATTACATGTGCAAGGTCAGGAGTGCACCAGACTAGACATTAATTACATGTGCAAGGTCAGGAGTGCACCAGACTAGACATTAATTACATGTGCAAGGTCAGGAGTGCACCAGACTAGACATTAATTACATGTGCAAGGTCAGGAGTGCACCAGACTAGACATTAATTACATGTGCAAGGTCAGGAGTGCACCAGACTAGACATTAATTACATGTGCAAGGTCAGGAGTGCACCAGACTAGACATTAATTACATGTGCAAGGTCAGGAGTGCACCAGACTAGACATTAATGACATGTGCAAGGTCAGGAGTGCACCAGACTAGACATTAATTACATGTGCAAGGTCAGGAGTGCACCAGACTAGACATTAATTACATGTGCAAGGTCAGGAGTGCACCAGACTAGACATTAATTACATGTGCAAGGTCAGGAGTGCACCAGACTAGACATTAATTACATGTGCAAGGTCAGGAGTGCACCAGACTAGACATTAATTACATGTGCAAGGTCAGGAGTGCACCAGACTAGACATTAATTACATGTGCAAGGTCAGGAGTGCACCAGACTAGACATTAATTACATGTGCAAGGTCAGGAGTGCACCAGACTAGACATTAATTACATGTGCAAGGTCAGGAGTGCACCAGACTAGACATTAATTACATGTGCAAGGTCAGGAGTGCACCAGACTAGACATTAATTACATGTGCAAGGTCAGGAGTGCACCAGACTAGACATTAATTACATGTGCAAGGTCAGGAGTGCACCAGACTAGACATTAATTACATGTGCAAGGTCAGGAGTGCACCAGACTAGACATTAATTACATGTGCAAGGTCAGGAGTGCACCAGACTAGACATTAATTACATGTGCAAGGTCAGGAGTGCACCAGACTAGACATTAATTACATGTGCAAGGTCAGGAGTGCACCAGACTAGACATTAATTACATGTGCAAGGTCAGGGGTGCACCAGACTAGACATTAATTACATGTGCAAGGTCAGGGGTGCACCAGACTAGACATTAATTACATGTGCAAGGTCAGGAGTGCACCAGACTAGACATTAATTACATGTGCAAGGTCAGGAGTGCACCAGACTAGACATTAATTACATGTGCAAGGTCAGGAGTGCACCAGACTAGACATTAATTACATGTGCAAGGTCAGGAGTGCACCAGACTAGACATTAATTACATGTGCAAGGTCAGGAGTGCACCAGACTAGACATTAATTACATGTGCAAGGTCAGGAGTGCACCAGACTAGACATTAATTACATGTGCAAGGTCAGGAGTGCACCAGACTAGACATTAATTACATGTGCAAGGTCAGGAGTGCACCAGACTAGACATTAATTACATGTGCAAGGTCAGGAGTGCACCAGACTAGACATTAATTACATGTGCAAGGTCAGGGGTGCACCAGACTAGACATTAATTACATGTGCACGTACACTTCCCTATATAGAGAGTGCTAGTACACTTCCCAATATAGAGAGTGCTGCCACACTTCCCTATATAGAGAGTGCTAGTACACTTCCCTATATAGAGAGTGCTAGTACACTTCCCTATATAGAGAGTGCTGCCACACTTCCCAATATAGAGAGTGCTAGTACACTTCCCTATATAGAGAGTGCTAGTACACTTCCCTATATAGAGAGTGCTAGTACACTTCCCTATATAGAGAGTGCTGCCACACTTCCCAATATAGAGAGTGCTAGTACACTTCCCTATATAGAGAGTGCTAGTACACTTCCCTATATAGAGAGTGCTGCCACACTTCCCTATATAGAGAGTGCTAGTACACTTCCCAATATAGAGAGTGCTAGTACACTTCCCAATATAGAGAGTGCTACCACACTTCCCAACATAGAGAGTGCTAGTACACTTCCCAACATAGAGAGTGCTAGTACACTTCCCTATATAGAGTGCTGCCACACTTCCCTATATAGAGAGTGCTAGTACACTTCCCTATATAGAGAGTGCTAGTACACTTCCCTATATAGAGAGTGCTAGTACACTTCCCTATATAGAGAGTGCTAGTACACTTCCCTATATAGAGAGTGCTAGTACACTTCCCTATATAGAGAGTGCTGCCACACTTCCCTATATAGAGAGTGCTGCCACACTTCCCTATATAGAGAGTGCTAGTACACTTCCCTATATAGAGAGTGCTGCCACACTTCCCTATATAGAGAGTGCTAGTACACTTCCCAATATAGAGAGTGCTAGTACACTTCCCAATATAGAGAGTGCTAGTACACTTCCCAATATAGAGTGCTAGTACACTTCCCAACATAGAGAGTGCTACCACACTTCCCTATATAGAGAGTGCTAGTACACTTCCCAACATAGAGAGTGCTGCCACACTTCCCTATATAGAGAGTGCTAGTACACTTCCCTATATAGAGAGTGCTGCCACACTTCCCTATATAGAGAGTGCTAGTACACTTCCCTATATAGAGAGTGCTAGTACACTTCCCTATATAGAGAGTGCTACCTGTGAGAAAGGCGAACCCTCTTACCACTCTAGCAGGCCCGTAGGAAGCAAATGTAAACCTGTACAGCAACTAAGCCACACCCACAATGGGAGTGGCTTTACTTGCTACTGGAATAAACACACCCAACTTATACTCTATCTAATAGCACTCCTTTTGGAGCTACAGCAGGATTTATACAGACATTTTTGTTAGGGGGGGGGGGGGGAGGAAAAATGGGGAGGAAAAATGTGTACCTAATTGGCAGACTGTGCAGGGTATTCAAGGGTAGGGGGATCTGGGGGAAGCAAGAGCTTGCAGGGTATTCAAGGGTAGGGGGATCTGGGGGAAGCAAGAGCTTCTTCCCAAACTGCCTGAACAACATCATAATTGGAAATGATGCTGCTCAGTGAGGACGCCCTGACTGTCCACCTAGTGGGACAGAGGGTTCTAAAACCAGTTGTTCCAGGACTAATTTCTGCCTTAATCTTGTTAAACAAGCCTTCTCGCCGAGGTGAGTATTTAATTAAGCAGTTTAGATATTTCAAAAGTAGTATCTAGAGTATTCCTCAGAATTTGATTATTCTTGATGGTATCTCCAGCAGCTAAATTTAAAGCATGACCATAGCAATGGACAAAAATAGGCTCGTGACTCTTCTCCACAAATTTGAGTAGAAGTCCCACCCCTTATACCACACATGTTTGCAGCACCATCATAGCATTGAGCACGACAGTTATGAATGCTAAGACTCATACGACCAATCACATCCTTCAAACTACCAACCAAGACATCTGCTTTTATGGACTCAACATGGTCAAGGCCATAGAAGTCTTCATGGGGTTGAAAATCATCATCAACCCACCGAAAGCAAATTACGAATTGCTCCTTATATTGGATGCATCCGACACTTCATCAGCCATCAGGGCAAAATACTTGGCTTGCTGGATAGAACAGGCTATGTAATGCATTATTTTAATAACTTCATTTTGTATTTGGGGACTAGTATATTTATCAGTTTTCTTACTTAACATGGCCGATATTGCAGGATCGTCCAATGCACGAAGATGCATTAATTGCATGAAGTTACTGGCAACTTCATCACCATCACCACGAAAAGCTATTCCTTGTCTAGCTAGGAATTGAATATACTGAGCTATCTTGATAAGGTACTCTCTGTTCACGGCTTTTTGCAAAGCATGTTGAGAAGATAACATACTTCCAACATCACTAGTCGTACCTGGTATAGTGATCACTAAATCGGTAGCTGCTTTATGATATTTTGTGCTCTCATGTTTGTTGAAACATCGAGTTCTATCCTTCCAGTTACTGAACCCAGACAAAAAGGTTGAGTCTGCATGTTTCCTTATCATCTTCAGTTTACCTAAAATATATACTAGCTGTGAAATATGGAATGATTGCTGCCAATATGAGTGGCAGCTAGGCTTACTACCAGAAGCTGCCCCACTGTATCTTACCTGTTTGGATTGCTTGCACACACGTGAAACAATAAGCCACGTCTCGTAGTGAAGCCATTTCCATTGGTTGAACCAAGCGCTCTGAAAAGAGCGATAAGAGATATTGGTTCGGCCGAAAGATCGCTTAGGAAAACTAAAGTTAGTTGGTTGAGTCGGATGATCGGGAAGCTTAGGACAATTTGGTAACCTGGAAGCCATGCTGAAAAGACGAAATCTGACTATCTTTAATTAAATATTAATTTAATAATTTTTATCCATTGCTACTAGTCACATAGGTAGGCTAGTTGTCCTTCAGTGTACTTCTATTCATGTCTCACCATATGATACTGTGAAGTAAAAAAAAAAAAAAAAAAAATAAAAAAAAAAAAAAAAATAAAAAAAAAAAAAATAAATAAAAAAATAAAAAAAAGTGTGGTTTTCGTGAAGTAGGCTTGTTCGGTCCAAACCTATACGGCAATTGCCGGAATATTACTTCCTAACAATATAAATCTTCAGAAGAAGTCTCAGCACAACTTCTCTTTCCAGGTTCGCTTTCTTTGACGCCCAGACCTTACTATTGCTTCTCTCTCACAATAGCCTTATCTAGACCAAGTATATAATCAAACAGTCTTCTCTCTCTCTCTCTAGACCTCTGCCCTCCTTTTCTGTATAAGGCAAGTTGATTATAATCAACAATAACAAAATGATGTACACGACCACGCGTCTATCAAGACATCATTACTCCTATTGTTTTCTACCAAATTATATATTACACAGAGCCAAGTCAGCTCAGTTCCGAGTCTCTCTTCAGTTCATTGAGGAGTTAGTTTGTTGAGGGGCATTCCTTCTTTCTTCCGGCTTGTTGATTACTCCTTCTCCTCCAAGTCTCTTGTTCTTTTATAGGCAGCTGGTTTATCTTGTGTTGTGCCTAGGATCATTCTCCTCAGAGACTGATCTGACCAATCAGGAGTTCCTTTTTCCAACCAATCAGGGGTCTCTGCTGTTGAAGTGGGATGATCCATAGTTGCGGTTTTGGTTCTGAGTTGGTGGGTGTCTACTGCCACTTGTGGGTGTGTAGTGTCAACCTCCCTCTGACGTGTTTCCCCTCTAACAGCTTCCAGCTGTCAGGGCTTTCTCTGACACTACCACACTTCCCAATATAGAGAGTGCTACCACACTTCCCAATATAGAGAGTGCTGCCACACTTCCCAATATAGAGAGTGCTAGTACACTTCCCTATATAGATTACTAGCTCATGCACAACACCAAGAACTCCAGGATTACTAGCCCACACACAACACCAAGAACTCCAGGATTACTAGCTCACACACAACACCAAGAACTCCAGGATTACTAGCTCACACACAACACCAAGAACTCCAGGATTACTAGCTCACGCACAGCACCAAGAACTCCAGGATTACTAGCTCATGCACAACACCAAGAACTCCAGGATTACTAGCTCACACAACACCAAGAACTCCAGGATTACTAGCTCACGCACAACACCAAGAACTCCAGGATTACTAGCTCACACAACACCAAGAACTCCAGGATTACTAGCTCATGCACAACACCAAGAACTCCAGGATTACTAGCACACACAACACCAAGAACTCCAGGATTACTAGCTCATGCACAACACCAAGAACTCCAGGATTACTAGGTCAGGAGTGCACCAGACTAGACATTAATTACATGTGCAAGGTCAGGAGTGCACCAGACTAGACATTAATTACATGTGCAAGGTCAGGAGTGCACCAGACTAGACATTAATTACATGTGCAAGGTCAGGAGTGCACCAGACTAGACATTAATTACATGTGCAAGGTCAGGAGTGCACCAGACTAGACATTAATTACATGTGCAAGGTCAGGAGTGCACCAGACTAGACATTAATTACATGTGCAAGGTCAGGAGTGCACCAGACTAGACATTAATTACATGTGCAAGGTCAGGAGTGCACCAGACTAGACATTAATTACATGTGCAAGGTCAGGAGTGCACCAGACTAGACATTAATTACATGTGCAAGGTCAGGAGTGCACCAGACTAGACATTAATTACATGTGCAAGGTCAGGAGTGCACCAGACTAGACATTAATTACATGTGCAAGGTCAGGAGTGCACCAGACTAGACATTAATTACATGTGCAAGGTCAGGAGTGCACCAGACTAGACATTAATTACATGTGCAAGGTCAGGAGTGCACCAGACTAGACATTAATTACATGTGCAAGGTCAGGAGTGCACCAGACTAGACATTAATTACATGTGCAAGGTCAGGAGTGCACCAGACTAGACATTAATTACATGTGCAAGGTCAGGAGTGCACCAGACTAGACATTAATTACATGTGCAAGGTCAGGAGTGCACCAGACTAGACATTAATTACATGTGCAAGGTCAGGAGTGTGCCAGACTAGACATTAATTACATGTGCAAGGTCAGGAGTGCACCAGACTAGACATTAATTACATGTGCAAGGTCAGGAGTGCACCAGACTAGACATTAATTACATGTGCAAGGTCAGGAGTGCACCAGACTAGACATTAATTACATGTGCAAGGTCAGGGGTGCACCAGACTAGACATTAATTACATGTGCAAGGTCAGGAGTGCACCAGACTAGACATTAATTACATGTGCAAGGTCAGGAGTGCACCAGACTAGACATTAATTACATGTGCAAGGTCAGGAGTGCACCAGACTAGACATTAATTACATGTGCAAGGTCAGGAGTGCACCAGACTAGACATTAATTACATGTGCAAGGTCAGGAGTGCACCAGACTAGACATTAATTACATGTGCAAGGTCAGGAGTGCACCAGACTAGACATTAATTACATGTGCAAGGTCAGGAGTGCACCAGACTAGACATTAATTACATGTGCAAGGTCAGGAGTGCACCAGACTAGACATTAATTACATGTGCAAGGTCAGGAGTGCACCAGACTAGACATTAATTACATGTGCAAGGTCAGGAGTGCACCAGACTAGACATTAATTACATGTGCAAGGTCAGGAGTGCACCAGACTAGACATTAATTACATGTGCAAGGTCAGGAGTGCACCAGACTAGACATTAATTACATGTGCAAGGTCAGGAGTGCACCAGACTAGACATTAATTACATGTGCAAGGTCAGGAGTGCACCAGACTAGACATTAATTACATGTGCAAGGTCAGGAGTGCACCAGACTAGACATTAATTACATGTGCAAGGTCAGGAGTGCACCAGACTAGACATTAATGACATGTGCAAGGTCAGGAGTGCACCAGACTAGACATTAATTACATGTGCAAGGTCAGGAGTGCACCAGACTAGACATTAATTACATGTGCAAGGTCAGGAGTGCACCAGACTAGACATTAATTACATGTGCAAGGTCAGGAGTGCACCAGACTAGACATTAATTACATGTGCAAGGTCAGGAGTGCACCAGACTAGACATTAATTACATGTGCAAGGTCAGGAGTGCACCAGACTAGACATTAATTACATGTGCAAGGTCAGGAGTGCACCAGACTAGACATTAATTACATGTGCAAGGTCAGGAGTGCACCAGACTAGACATTAATTACATGTGCAAGGTCAGGAGTGCACCAGACTAGACATTAATTACATGTGCAAGGTCAGGAGTGCACCAGACTAGACATTAATTACATGTGCAAGGTCAGGAGTGCACCAGACTAGACATTAATTACATGTGCAAGGTCAGGAGTGCACCAGACTAGACATTAATTACATGTGCAAGGTCAGGAGTGCACCAGACTAGACATTAATTACATGTGCAAGGTCAGGAGTGCACCAGACTAGACATTAATTACATGTGCAAGGTCAGGAGTGCACCAGACTAGACATTAATTACATGTGCAAGGTCAGGAGTGCACCAGACTAGACATTAATTACATGTGCAAGGTCAGGGGTGCACCAGACTAGACATTAATTACATGTGCAAGGTCAGGGGTGCACCAGACTAGACATTAATTACATGTGCAAGGTCAGGAGTGCACCAGACTAGACATTAATTACATGTGCAAGGTCAGGAGTGCACCAGACTAGACATTAATTACATGTGCAAGGTCAGGAGTGCACCAGACTAGACATTAATTACATGTGCAAGGTCAGGAGTGCACCAGACTAGACATTAATTACATGTGCAAGGTCAGGAGTGCACCAGACTAGACATTAATTACATGTGCAAGGTCAGGAGTGCACCAGACTAGACATTAATTACATGTGCAAGGTCAGGAGTGCACCAGACTAGACATTAATTACATGTGCAAGGTCAGGAGTGCACCAGACTAGACATTAATTACATGTGCAAGGTCAGGAGTGCACCAGACTAGACATTAATTACATGTGCAAGGTCAGGAGTGCACCAGACTAGACATTAATTACATGTGCAAGGTCAGGAGTGCACCAGACTAGACATTAATTACATGTGCAAGGTCAGGGGTGCACCAGACTAGACATTAATTACATGTGCACGTACACTTCCCTATATAGAGAGTGCTAGTACACTTCCCAATATAGAGAGTGCTGCCACACTTCCCTATATAGAGAGTGCTAGTACACTTCCCTATATAGAGAGTGCTAGTACACTTCCCTATATAGAGAGTGCTGCCACACTTCCCAATATAGAGAGTGCTAGTACACTTCCCTATATAGAGAGTGCTAGTACACTTCCCTATATAGAGAGTGCTAGTACACTTCCCTATATAGAGAGTGCTGCCACACTTCCCAATATAGAGAGTGCTAGTACACTTCCCTATATAGAGAGTGCTAGTACACTTCCCTATATAGAGAGTGCTGCCACACTTCCCTATATAGAGAGTGCTAGTACACTTCCCAATATAGAGAGTGCTAGTACACTTCCCAATATAGAGAGTGCTACCACACTTCCCAACATAGAGAGTGCTAGTACACTTCCCAACATAGAGAGTGCTAGTACACTTCCCTATATAGAGTGCTGCCACACTTCCCTATATAGAGAGTGCTAGTACACTTCCCTATATAGAGAGTGCTAGTACACTTCCCTATATAGAGAGTGCTAGTACACTTCCCTATATAGAGAGTGCTAGTACACTTCCCTATATAGAGAGTGCTAGTACACTTCCCTATATAGAGAGTGCTGCCACACTTCCCTATATAGAGAGTGCTGCCACACTTCCCTATATAGAGAGTGCTAGTACACTTCCCTATATAGAGAGTGCTGCCACACTTCCCTATATAGAGAGTGCTAGTACACTTCCCAATATAGAGAGTGCTAGTACACTTCCCAATATAGAGAGTGCTAGTACACTTCCCAATATAGAGTGCTAGTACACTTCCCAACATAGAGAGTGCTACCACACTTCCCTATATAGAGAGTGCTAGTACACTTCCCAACATAGAGAGTGCTGCCACACTTCCCTATATAGAGAGTGCTAGTACACTTCCCTATATAGAGAGTGCTGCCACACTTCCCTATATAGAGAGTGCTAGTACACTTCCCTATATAGAGAGTGCTAGTACACTTCCCTATATAGAGAGTGCTACCTGTGAGAAAGGCGAACCCTCTTACCACTCTAGCAGGCCCGTAGGAAGCAAATGTAAACCTGTACAGCAACTAAGCCACACCCACAATGGGAGTGGCTTTACTTGCTACTGGAATAAACACACCCAACTTATACTCTATCTAATAGCACTCCTTTTGGAGCTACAGCAGGATTTATACAGACATTTTTGTTAGGGGGGGGGGGGGGGAGGAAAAATGGGGAGGAAAAATGTGTACCTAATTGGCAGACTGTGCAGGGTATTCAAGGGTAGGGGGATCTGGGGGAAGCAAGAGCTTGCAGGGTATTCAAGGGTAGGGGGATCTGGGGGAAGCAAGAGCTTCTTCCCAAACTGCCTGAACAACATCATAATTGGAAATGATGCTGCTCAGTGAGGACGCCCTGACTGTCCACCTAGTGGGACAGAGGGTTCTAAAACCAGTTGTTCCAGGACTAATTTCTGCCTTAATCTTGTTAAACAAGCCTTCTCGCCGAGGTGAGTATTTAATTAAGCAGTTTAGATATTTCAAAAGTAGTATCTAGAGTATTCCTCAGAATTTGATTATTCTTGATGGTATCTCCAGCAGCTAAATTTAAAGCATGACCATAGCAATGGACAAAAATAGGCTCGTGACTCTTCTCCACAAATTTGAGTAGAAGTCCCACCCCTTATACCACACATGTTTGCAGCACCATCATAGCATTGAGCACGACAGTTATGAATGCTAAGACTCATACGACCAATCACATCCTTCAAACTACCAACCAAGACATCTGCTTTTATGGACTCAACATGGTCAAGGCCATAGAAGTCTTCATGGGGTTGAAAATCATCATCAACCCACCGAAAGCAAATTACGAATTGCTCCTTATATTGGATGCATCCGACACTTCATCAGCCATCAGGGCAAAATACTTGGCTTGCTGGATAGAACAGGCTATGTAATGCATTATTTTAATAACTTCATTTTGTATTTGGGGACTAGTATATTTATCAGTTTTCTTACTTAACATGGCCGATATTGCAGGATCGTCCAATGCACGAAGATGCATTAATTGCATGAAGTTACTGGCAACTTCATCACCAGCACCACGAAAAGCTATTCCTTGTCTAGCTAGGAATTGAATATACTGAGCTATCTTGATAAGGTACTCTCTGTTCACGGCTTTTTGCAAAGCATGTTGAGAAGATAACATACTTCCAACATCACTAGTCGTACCTGGTATAGTGATCACTAAATCGGTAGCTGCTTTATGATATTTTGTGCTCTCATGTTTGTTGAAACATCGAGTTCTATCCTTCCAGTTACTGAACCCAGACAAAAAGGTTGAGTCTGCATGTTTCCTTATCATCTTCAGTTTACCTAAAATATATACTAGCTGTGAAATATGGAATGATTGCTGCCAATATGAGTGGCAGCTAGGCTTACTACCAGAAGCTGCCCCACTGTATCTTACCTGTTTGGATTGCTTGCACACACGTGAAACAATAAGCCACGTCTCGTAGTGAAGCCATTTCCATTGGTTGAACCAAGCGCTCTGAAAAGAGCGATAAGAGATATTGGTTCGGCCGAAAGATCGCTTAGGAAAACTAAAGTTAGTTGGTTGAGTCGGATGATCGGGAAGCTTAGGACAATTTGGTAACCTGGAAGCCATGCTGAAAAGACGAAATCTGACTATCTTTAATTAAATATTAATTTAATAATTTTTATCCATTGCTACTAGTCACATAGGTAGGCTAGTTGTCCTTCAGTGTACTTCTATTCATGTCTCACCATATGATACTGTGAAGTAAAAAAAAAAAAAAAAAAAAAAAAAAAAAAAAAAAAAAAAAAAAAAAAAAAAAAAAAAAAAAAAGTGTGGTTTTCGTGAAGTAGGCTTGTTCGGTCCAAACCTATACGGCAATTGCCGGAATATTACTTCCTAACAATATAAATCTTCAGAAGAAGTCTCAGCACAACTTCTCTTTCCAGGTTCGCTTTCTTTGACGCCCAGACCTTACTATTGCTTCTCTCTCACAATAGCCTTATCTAGACCAAGTATATAATCAAACAGTCTTCTCTCTCTCTCTCTAGACCTCTGCCCTCCTTTTCTGTATAAGGCAAGTTGATTATAATCAACAATAACAAAATGATGTACACGACCACGCGTCTATCAAGACATCATTACTCCTATTGTTTTCTACCAAATTATATATTACACAGAGCCAAGTCAGCTCAGTTCTGAGTCTCTCCAGTTCATTGAGGAGTTAGTTTGTTGAGGGGCATTCCTTCTTTCTTCCGGCTTGTTGATTACTCCTTCTCCTCCAAGTCTCTTGTTCTTTTATAGGCAGCTGGTTTATCTTGTGTTGTGCCTAGGATCATTCTCCTCAGAGACTGATCTGACCAATCAGGAGTTCCTTTTTCCAACCAATCAGGGGTCTCTGCTGTTGAAGTGGGATGATCCATAGTTGCGGTTTTGGTTCTGAGTTGGTGGGTGTCTACTGCCACTTGTGGGTGTGTAGTGTCAACCTCCCTCTGACGTGTTTCCCCTCTAACAGCTTCCAGCTGTCAGGGCTTTCTCTGACACTACCACACTTCCCAATATAGAGAGTGCTACCACACTTCCCAATATAGAGAGTGCTGCCACACTTCCCAATATAGAGAGTGCTAGTACACTTCCCTATATAGATTACTAGCTCATGCACAACACCAAGAACTCCAGGATTACTAGCCCACACACAACACCAAGAACTCCAGGATTACTAGCTCACACACAACACCAAGAACTCCAGGATTACTAGCTCACACACAACACCAAGAACTCCAGGATTACTAGCTCACGCACAGCACCAAGAACTCCAGGATTACTAGCTCATGCACAACACCAAGAACTCCAGGATTACTAGCTCACACAACACCAAGAACTCCAGCATTACTAGCTCACGCACAACACCAAGAACTCCAGGATTACTAGCTCACACAACACCAAGAACTCCAGGATTACTAGCTCATGCACAACACCAAGAACTCCAGGATTACTAGCACACACAACACCAAGAACTCCAGGATTACTAGGTCAGGAGTGCACCAGACTAGACATTAATTACATGTGCAAGGTCAGGAGTGCACCAGACTAGACATTAATTACATGTGCAAGGTCAGGAGTGCACCAGACTAGACATTAATTACATGTGCAAGGTCAGGAGTGCACCAGACTAGACATTAATTACATGTGCAAGGTCAGGAGTGCACCAGACTAGACATTAATTACATGTGCAAGGTCAGGAGTGCACCAGACTAGACATTAATTACATGTGCAAGGTCAGGAGTGCACCAGACTAGACATTAATTACATGTGCAAGGTCAGGAGTGCACCAGACTAGACATTAATTACATGTGCAAGGTCAGGAGTGCACCAGACTAGACATTAATTACATGTGCAAGGTCAGGAGTGCACCAGACTAGACATTAATTACATGTGCAAGGTCAGGAGTGCACCAGACTAGACATTAATTACATGTGCAAGGTCAGGAGTGCACCAGACTAGACATTAATTACATGTGCAAGGTCAGGAGTGCACCAGACTAGACATTAATTACATGTGCAAGGTCAGGAGTGCACCAGACTAGACATTAATTACATGTGCAAGGTCAGGAGTGCACCAGACTAGACATTAATTACATGTGCAAGGTCAGGAGTGCACCAGACTAGACATTAATTACATGTGCAAGGTCAGGAGTGCACCAGACTAGACATTAATTACATGTGCAAGGTCAGGGGTGCACCAGACTAGACATTAATTACATGTGCACGTACACTTCCCTATATAGAGAGTGCTAGTACACTTCCCAATATAGAGAGTGCTAGTACACTTCCCTATATAGAGTGCTGCCACACTTCCCTATATAGAGAGTGCTAGTACACTTCCCTATATAGAGAGTGCTAGTACACTTCCCTATATAGAGAGTGCTGCCACACTTCCCAATATAGAGAGTGCTAGTACACTTCCCTATATAGAGAGTGCTAGTACACTTCCCTATATAGAGAGTGCTAGTACACTTCCCTATATAGAGAGTGCTAGTACACTTCCCTATATAGAGAGTGCTGCCACACTTCCCAATATAGAGAGTGCTGCCACACTTCCCTATATAGAGAGTGCTAGTACACTTCCCTATATAGAGAGTGCTGCCACACTTCCCAATATAGAGAGTGCTAGTACACTTCCCTATATAGAGAGTGCTAGTACACTTCCCTATATAGAGAGTGCTGCCACACTTCCCTATATAGAGAGTGCTAGTACACTTCCCAATATAGAGAGTGCTAGTACACTTCCCTATATAGAGAGTGCTAGTACACTTCCCTATATAGAGAGTGCTAGTACACTTCCCTATATAGAGAGTGCTAGTACACTTCCCTATATAGAGAGTGCTAGTACACTTCCCTATATAGAGAGTGCTAGTACACTTCCCTATATAGAGAGTGCTAGTACACTTCCCTATATAGAGAGTGCTAGTACACTTCCCTATATAGAGAGTGCTAGTACACTTCCCTATATAGAGAGTGCTAGTACACTTCCCTATATAGAGAGTGCTGCCACACTTCCCTATATAGAGAGTGCTGCCACACTTCCCTATATAGAGAGTGCTAGTACACTTCCCTATATAGAGAGTGCTGCCACACTTCCCTATATAGAGAGTGCTAGTACACTTCCCAATATAGAGAGTGCTAGTACACTTCCCAATATAGAGAGTGCTAGTACACTTCCCAATATAGAGAGTGCTAGTACACTTCCCAACATAGAGAGTGCTACCACACTTCCCTATATAGAGAGTGCTAGTACACTTCCCAACATAGAGAGTGCTGCCACACTTCCCTATATAGAGAGTGCTAGTACACTTCCCTATATAGAGAGTGCTAGTACACTTCCCAATATAGAGAGTGCTAGTACACTTCCCTATATAGAGAGTGCTAGTACACTTCCCTATATAGAGAGTGCTGCCACACTTCCCTATATAGAGAGTGCTGCCACACTTCCCTATATAGAGAGTGCTAGTACACTTCCCTATATAGAGAGTGCTAGTACACTTCCCTATATAGAGAGTGCTACCTGTGAGAAAGGCGAACCCTCTTACCACTCTAGCAGGCCCGTAGGAAGCAAATGTAAACCTGTACAGCAACTAAGCCACACCCACAATGGGAGTGGCTTTACTTGCTACTGGAATAAACACACCCAACTTATACTCTATCTAATAGCACTCCTTTTGGAGCTACAGCAGGATTTATACAGACATTTTTGTTAGGGGGGGGGGGGGGAGGAAAAATGGGGAGGAAAAATGTGTACCTAATTGGCAGACTGTGCAGGGTATTCAAGGGTAGGGGGATCTGGGGGAAGCAAGAGCTTCTTCCCAAACTGCCTGAACAACATCATAATTGGAAATGATGCTGCTCAGTGAGGACGCCCTGACTGTCCACCTAGTGGGACAGAGGGTTCTAAAACCAGTTGTTCCAGGACTAATTTCTGCCTTAATCTTGTTAAACAAGCCTTCTCGCCGAGGTGAGTATTTAAGCAGTTTAGATATTTCAAAAGTAGTATCTAGAGTATTCCTCAGAATTTGATTATTCTTGATGGTATCTCCAGCAGCTAAATTTAAAGCATGACCATAGCAATGGACAAAAATAGCTCGTGACTCTTCTCCACAAATTTGAGTAGAAGTCCCACCCCTTATACCACACATGTTTGCAGCACCATCATAGCATTGAGCACGACAGTTATGAATGCTAAGACTCATACGACCAATCACATCCTTCAAACTACCAACCAAGACATCTGCTTTTATGGACTCAACATGGTCAAGGCCATAGAAGTCTTCATGGGGTTGAAAATCATCATCAACCCACCGAAAGCAAATTACGAATTGCTCCTTATATTGGATGCATCCGACACTTCATCAGCCATCAGGGCAAAATACTTGGCTTGCTGGATAGAACAGGCTATGTAATGCATTATTTTAATAACTTCATTTTGTATTTGGGGACTAGTATATTTATCAGTTTTCTTACTTAACATGGCCGATATTGCAGGATCGTCCAATGCACGAAGATGCATTAATTGCATGAAGTTACTGGCAACTTCATCACCAGCACCACGAAAAGCTATTCCTCGTCTAGCTAGGAATTGAATATACTGAGCTATCTTGATAAGGTACTCTCTGTTCACGGCTTTTTGCAAAGCATGTTGAGAAGATAACATACTTCCAACATCACTAGTCGTACCTGGTATAGTGATCACTAAATCGGTAGCTGCTTCATGATATTTTGTGCTCTCATGTTTGTTGAAACATCGAGTTCTATCCTTCCAGTTACTGAACCCAGACAAAAAGGTTGAGTCTGCATGTTTCCTTATCATCTTCAGTTTACCTAAAATATATACTAGCTGTGAAATATGGAATGATTGCTGCCAATATGAGTGGCAGCTAGGCTTACTACCAGAAGCTGCCCCACTGTATCTTACCTGTTTGGATTGCTTGCACACACGTGAAACAATAAGCCATGTCTCGTAGTGAAGCCATTTCCATTGGTTGAACCAAGCGCTCTGAAAAGAGCGATAAGAGATATTGGTTCGGCCGAAAGATCGCTTAGGAAAACTAAAGTTAGTTGGTTGAGTCGGATGATCGGGAAGCTTAGGACAATTTGGTAACCTGGAAGCCATGCTGAAAAGACGAAATCTGACTATCTTTAATTAAATATTAATTTAATAATTTTTATCCATTGCTACTAGTCGCATAGGTAGGCTAGTTGTCCTTCAGTGTACTTCTATTCATGTCTCACCATATGATACTGTGAAGTAAAAAAAAAAAATAATAAAAAAAAATAAAAAAAAAAAAAAATAAAAAAATAAAAAAAAAATAAAAAATAAAAAAAAAAGTGTGGTTTTCGTGAAGTAGGCTTGTTCGGTCCAAACCTATACGGCAATTGCCGGAATATTACTTCCTAACAATATAAATCTTCAGAAGAAGTCTCAGCACAACTTCTCTTTCCAGGTTCGCTTTCTTTGACGCCCAGACCTTACTATTGCTTCTCTCTCACAATAGCCTTATCTAGACCAAGTATATAATCAAACAGTCTTCTCTCTCTCTCTCTAGACCTCTGCCCTCCTTTTCTGTATAAGGCAAGTTGATTATAATCAACAATAACAAAATGATGTACACGACCACGCGTCTATCAAGACATCATTACTCCTATTGTTTTCTACCAAATTATATATTACACAGAGCCAAGTCAGCTCAGTTCCGAGTCTCTCTTCATTTCATTGAGGAGTTAGTTTGTTGAGGGGCATTCCTTCTTTCTTCCGGCTTGTTGATTACTCCTTCTCCTCCAAGTCTCTTGTTCTTTTATAGGCAGCTGGTTTATCTTGTGTTGTGCCTAGGATCATTCTCCTCAGAGACTGATCTGACCAATCAGGAGTTCCTTTTTCCAACCAATCAGGGGTCTCTGCTGTTGAAGTGGGATGATCCATAGTTGCGGTTTTGGTTCTGAGTTGGTGGGTGTCTACTGCCACTTGTGGGTGTGTAGTGTCAACCTCCCTCTGACGTGTTTCCCCTCTAACAGCTTCCAGCTGTCAGGGCTTTCTCTGACACTACCACACTTCCCAATATAGAGAGTGCTACCACACTTCCCAATATAGAGAGTGCTGCCACACTTCCCAATATAGAGAGTGCTAGTACACTTCCCTATATAGATTACTAGCTCATGCACAACACCAAGAACTCCAGGATTACTAGCCCACACACAACACCAAGAACTCCAGGATTACTAGCTCACACACAACACCAAGAACTCCAGGATTACTAGCTCACACACAACACCAAGAACTCCAGGATTACTAGCTCACGCACAGCACCAAGAACTCCAGGATTACTAGCTCATGCACAACACCAAGAACTCCAGGATTACTAGCTCACACAACACCAAGAACTCCAGGATTACTAGCTCACGCACAACACCAAGAACTCCAGGATTACTAGCTCACACAACACCAAGAACTCCAGGATTACTAGCTCATGCACAACACCAAGAACTCCAGGATTACTAGCACACACAACACCAAGAACTCCAGGATTACTAGCACACACAACACCAAGAACTCCAGGATTACTAGCTCATGCACAACACCAAGAACTCCAGGATTACTAGGTCAGGAGTGCACCAGACTAGACATTAATTACATGTGCAAGGTCAGGAGTGCACCAGACTAGACATTAATTACATGTGCAAGGTCAGGAGTGCACCAGACTAGACATTAATTACATGTGCAAGGTCAGGAGTGCACCAGACTAGACATTAATTACATGTGCAAGGTCAGGAGTGCACCAGACTAGACATTAATTACATGTGCAAGGTCAGGAGTGCACCAGACTAGACATTAATTACATGTGCAAGGTCAGGAGTGCACCAGACTAGACATTAATTACATGTGCAAGGTCAGGAGTGCACCAGACTAGACATTAATTACATGTGCAAGGTCAGGAGTGCACCAGACTAGACATTAATTACATGTGCAAGGTCAGGAGTGCACCAGACTAGACATTAATTACATGTGCAAGGTCAGGAGTGCACCAGACTAGACATTAATTACATGTGCAAGGTCAGGGGTGCACCAGACTAGACATTAATTACATGTGCAAGGTCAGGAGTGCACCAGACTAGACATTAATTACATGTGCAAGGTCAGGAGTGCACCAGACTAGACATTAATTACATGTGCAAGGTCAGGAGTGCACCAGACTAGACATTAATTACATGTGCAAGGTCAGGAGTGCACCAGACTAGACATTAATTACATGTGCAAGGTCAGGAGTGCACCAGACTAGACATTAATTACATGTGCAAGGTCAGGAGTGCACCAGACTAGACATTAATTACATGTGCAAGGTCAGGAGTGCACCAGACTAGACATTAATTACATGTGCAAGGTCAGGAGTGCACCAGACTAGACATTAATTACATGTGCAAGGTCAGGAGTGCACCAGACTAGACATTAATTACATGTGCAAGGTCAGGAGTGCACCAGACTAGACATTAATTACATGTGCAAGGTCAGGGGTGCACCAGACTAGACATTAATTACATGTGCAAGGTCAGGAGTGCACCAGACTAGACATTAATTACATGTGCAAGGTCAGGAGTGCACCAGACTAGACATTAATTACATGTGCAAGGTCAGGAGTGCACCAGACTAGACATTAATTACATGTGCAAGGTCAGGAGTGCGCCAGACTAGACATTAATTACATGTGCAAGGTCAGGAGTGCACCAGACTAGACATTAATTACATGTGCAAGGTCAGGAGTGCACCAGACTAGACATTAATTACATGTGCAAGGTCAGGAGTGCACCAGACTAGACATTAATTACATGTGCAAGGTCAGGAGTGCACCAGACTAGACATTAATTACATGTGCAAGGTCAGGAGTGCACCAGACTAGACATTAATTACATGTGCAAGGTCAGGAGTGCACCAGACTAGACATTAATTACATGTGCAAGGTCAGGAGTGCACCAGACTAGACATTAATTACATGTGCAAGGTCAGGAGTGCACCAGACTAGACATTAATTACATGTGCAAGGTCAGGAGTGCACCAGACTAGACATTAATTACATGTGCAAGGTCAGGAGTGCACCAGACTAGACATTAATTACATGTGCAAGGTCAGGAGTGCACCAGACTAGACATTAATTACATGTGCAAGGTCAGGAGTGCACCAGACTAGACATTAATTACATGTGCAAGGTCAGGAGTGCACCAGACTAGACATTAATTACATGTGCAAGGTCAGGGGTGCACCAGACTAGACATTAATTACATGTGCAAGGTCAGGAGTGCACCAGACTAGACATTAATTACATGTGCAAGGTCAGGAGTGCACCAGACTAGACATTAATTACATGTGCAAGGTCAGGAGTGCACCAGACTAGACATTAATTACATGTGCAAGGTCAGGAGTGCACCAGACTAGACATTAATTACATGTGCAAGGTCAGGAGTGTACCAGACTAGACATTAATTACATGTGCAAGGTCAGGAGTGCACCAGACTAGACATTAATTACATGTGCAAGGTCAGGAGTGCACCAGACTAGACATTAATTACATGTGCAAGGTCAGGGGTGCACCAGACTAGACATTAATTACATGTGCAAGGTCAGGAGTGCACCAGACTAGACATTAATTACATGTGCAAGGTCAGGAGTGCACCAGACTAGACATTAATTACATGTGCAAGGTCAGGAGTGCACCAGACTAGACATTAATTACATGTGCAAGGTCAGGAGTGCACCAGACTAGACATTAATTACATGTGCAAGGTCAGGAGTGCACCAGACTAGACATTAATTACATGTGCAAGGTCAGGAGTGCACCAGACTAGACATTAATTACATGTGCAAGGTCAGGAGTGCACCAGACTAGACATTAATTACATGTGCAAGGTCAGGAGTGCACCAGACTAGACATTAATTACATGTGCAAGGTCAGGAGTGCACCAGACTAGACATTAATTACATGTGCAAGGTCAGGAGTGCACCAGACTAGACATTAATTACATGTGCACGTACACTTCCCTATATAGAGAGTGCTAGTACACTTCCCAATATATAGAGTGCTACCACACTTCCCAATATAGAGAGTGCTAGTACACTTCCCAATATAGAGAGTGCTAGTACACTTCCCAATATAGAGAGTGCTACCACACTTCCCAATATAGAGAGTGCTAGTACACTTCCCAATATAGAGAGTGCTAGTACACTTCCCTATATAGAGAGTGCTAGTACACTTCCCTATATAGAGAGTGCTGCCACACTTCCCTATATAGAGAGTGCTAGTACACTTCCCAATATAGAGAGTGCTAGTACACTTCCCAATATAGAGAGTGCTAGTACACTTCCCTATATAGAGAGTGCTAGTACACTTCCCAACATAGAGAGTGCTGCCACACTTCCCTATATAGAGAGTGCTAGTACACTTCCCTATATAGAGAGTGCTGCCACACTTCCCTATATAGAGAGTGCTAGTACACTTCCCAATATAGAGAGTGCTAGTACACTTCCCAATATAGAGAGTGCTACCACACTTCCCAATATAGAGAGTGCTAGTACACTTCCCAACATAGAGAGTGCTGCCACACTTCCCTATATAGAGAGTGCTAGTACACTTCCCTATATAGAGAGTGCTGCCACACTTCCCTATATAGAGAGTGCTAGTACACTTCCCTATATAGAGAGTGCTAGTACACTTCCCTATATAGAGAGTGCTACCTGTGAGAAAGGCGAACCCTCTTACCACTCTAGCAGGCCCGTAGGAAGCAAATGTAAACCTGTACAGCAACTAAGCCACACCCACAATGGGAGTGGCTTTACTTGCTACTGGAATAAACACACCCAACTTATACTCTATCTAATAGCACTCCTTTTGGAGCTACAGCAGGATTTATACAGACATTTTTGTTAGGGGGGGGGGGGGGAGGAAAAATGGGGAGGAAAAATGTGTACCTAATTGGCAGACTGTGCAGGGTATTCAAGGGTAGGGGGATCTGGGGGAAGCAAGAGCTTCTTCCCAAACTGCCTGAACAACATCATAATTGGAAATGATGCTGCTCAGTGAGGACGCCCTGACTGTCCACCTAGTGGGACAGAGGGTTCTAAAACCAGTTGTTCCAGGACTAATTTCTGCCTTAATCTTGTTAAACAAGCCTTCTCGCCGAGGTGAGTATTTAAGCAGTTTAGATATTTCAAAAGTAGTATCTAGAGTATTCCTCAGAATTTGATTATTCTTGATGGTATCTCCAGCAGCTAAATTTAAAGCATGACCATAGCAATGGACAAAAATAGCTCGTGACTCTTCTCCACAAATTTGAGTAGAAGTCCCACCCCTTATACCACACATGTTTGCAGCACCATCATAGCATTGAGCACGACAGTTATGAATGCTAAGACTCATACGACCAATCACATCCTTCAAACTACCAACCAAGACATCTGCTTTTATGGACTCAACATGGTCAAGGCCATAGAAGTCTTCATGGGGTTGAAAATCATCATCAACCCACCGAAAGCAAATTACGAATTGCTCCTTATATTGGATGCATCCGACACTTCATCAGCCATCAGGGCAAAATACTTGGCTTGCTGGATAGAACAGGCTATGTAATGCATTATTTTAATAACTTCATTTTGTATTTGGGGACTAGTATATTTATCAGTTTTCTTACTTAACATGGCCGATATTGCAGGATCGTCCAATGCACGAAGATGCATTAATTGCATGAAGTTACTGGCAACTTCATCACCAGCACCACGAAAAGCTATTCCTCGTCTAGCTAGGAATTGAATATACTGAGCTATCTTGATAAGGTACTCTCTGTTCACGGCTTTTTGCAAAGCATGTTGAGAAGATAACATACTTCCAACATCACTAGTCGTACCTGGTATAGTGATCACTAAATCGGTAGCTGCTTCATGATATTTTGTGCTCTCATGTTTGTTGAAACATCGAGTTCTATCCTTCCAGTTACTGAACCCAGACAAAAAGGTTGAGTCTGCATGTTTCCTTATCATCTTCAGTTTACCTAAAATATATACTAGCTGTGAAATATGGAATGATTGCTGCCAATATGAGTGGCAGCTAGGCTTACTACCAGAAGCTGCCCCACTGTATCTTACCTGTTTGGATTGCTTGCACACACGTGAAACAATAAGCCATGTCTCGTAGTGAAGCCATTTCCATTGGTTGAACCAAGCGCTCTGAAAAGAGCGATAAGAGATATTGGTTCGGCCGAAAGATCGCTTAGGAAAACTAAAGTTAGTTGGTTGAGTCGGATGATCGGGAAGCTTAGGACAATTTGGTAACCTGGAAGCCATGCTGAAAAGACGAAATCTGACTATCTTTAATTAAATATTAATTTAATAATTTTTATCCATTGCTACTAGTCGCATAGGTAGGCTAGTTGTCCTTCAGTGTACTTCTATTCATGTCTCACCATATGATACTGTGAAGTAAAAAAAAAAAATAATAAAAAAAAATAAAAAAAAAAAAAAATAAAAAAAAAAAAAAAAAATAAAAAATAAAAAAAAAAGTGTGGTTTTCGTGAAGTAGGCTTGTTCGGTCCAAACCTATACGGCAATTGCCGGAATATTACTTCCTAACAATATAAATCTTCAGAAGAAGTCTCAGCACAACTTCTCTTTCCAGGTTCGCTTTCTTTGACGCCCAGACCTTACTATTGCTTCTCTCTCACAATAGCCTTATCTAGACCAAGTATATAATCAAACAGTCTTCTCTCTCTCTCTCTAGACCTCTGCCCTCCTTTTCTGTATAAGGCAAGTTGATTATAATCAACAATAACAAAATGATGTACACGACCACGCGTCTATCAAGACATCATTACTCCTATTGTTTTCTACCAAATTATATATTACACAGAGCCAAGTCAGCTCAGTTCCGAGTCTCTCTTCATTTCATTGAGGAGTTAGTTTGTTGAGGGGCATTCCTTCTTTCTTCCGGCTTGTTGATTACTCCTTCTCCTCCAAGTCTCTTGTTCTTTTATAGGCAGCTGGTTTATCTTGTGTTGTGCCTAGGATCATTCTCCTCAGAGACTGATCTGACCAATCAGGAGTTCCTTTTTCCAACCAATCAGGGGTCTCTGCTGTTGAAGTGGGATGATCCATAGTTGCGGTTTTGGTTCTGAGTTGGTGGGTGTCTACTGCCACTTGTGGGTGTGTAGTGTCAACCTCCCTCTGACGTGTTTCCCCTCTAACAGCTTCCAGCTGTCAGGGCTTTCTCTGACACTACCACACTTCCCAATATAGAGAGTGCTACCACACTTCCCAATATAGAGAGTGCTGCCACACTTCCCAATATAGAGAGTGCTAGTACACTTCCCTATATAGATTACTAGCTCATGCACAACACCAAGAACTCCAGGATTACTAGCCCACACACAACACCAAGAACTCCAGGATTACTAGCTCACACACAACACCAAGAACTCCAGGATTACTAGCTCACACACAACACCAAGAACTCCAGGATTACTAGCTCACGCACAGCACCAAGAACTCCAGGATTACTAGCTCATGCACAACACCAAGAACTCCAGGATTACTAGCTCACACAACACCAAGAACTCCAGGATTACTAGCTCACGCACAACACCAAGAACTCCAGGATTACTAGCTCACACAACACCAAGAACTCCAGGATTACTAGCTCATGCACAACACCAAGAACTCCAGGATTACTAGCACACACAACACCAAGAACTCCAGGATTACTAGCACACACAACACCAAGAACTCCAGGATTACTAGCTCATGCACAACACCAAGAACTCCAGGATTACTAGGTCAGGAGTGCACCAGACTAGACATTAATTACATGTGCAAGGTCAGGAGTGCACCAGACTAGACATTAATTACATGTGCAAGGTCAGGAGTGCACCAGACTAGACATTAATTACATGTGCAAGGTCAGGAGTGCACCAGACTAGACATTAATTACATGTGCAAGGTCAGGAGTGCACCAGACTAGACATTAATTACATGTGCAAGGTCAGGAGTGCACCAGACTAGACATTAATTACATGTGCAAGGTCAGGAGTGCACCAGACTAGACATTAATTACATGTGCAAGGTCAGGAGTGCACCAGACTAGACATTAATTACATGTGCAAGGTCAGGAGTGCACCAGACTAGACATTAATTACATGTGCAAGGTCAGGAGTGCACCAGACTAGACATTAATTACATGTGCAAGGTCAGGAGTGCACCAGACTAGACATTAATTACATGTGCAAGGTCAGGGGTGCACCAGACTAGACATTAATTACATGTGCAAGGTCAGGAGTGCACCAGACTAGACATTAATTACATGTGCAAGGTCAGGAGTGCACCAGACTAGACATTAATTACATGTGCAAGGTCAGGAGTGCACCAGACTAGACATTAATTACATGTGCAAGGTCAGGAGTGCACCAGACTAGACATTAATTACATGTGCAAGGTCAGGAGTGCACCAGACTAGACATTAATTACATGTGCAAGGTCAGGAGTGCACCAGACTAGACATTAATTACATGTGCAAGGTCAGGAGTGCACCAGACTAGACATTAATTACATGTGCAAGGTCAGGAGTGCACCAGACTAGACATTAATTACATGTGCAAGGTCAGGAGTGCACCAGACTAGACATTAATTACATGTGCAAGGTCAGGAGTGCACCAGACTAGACATTAATTACATGTGCAAGGTCAGGGGTGCACCAGACTAGACATTAATTACATGTGCAAGGTCAGGAGTGCACCAGACTAGACATTAATTACATGTGCAAGGTCAGGAGTGCACCAGACTAGACATTAATTACATGTGCAAGGTCAGGAGTGCACCAGACTAGACATTAATTACATGTGCAAGGTCAGGAGTGCGCCAGACTAGACATTAATTACATGTGCAAGGTCAGGAGTGCACCAGACTAGACATTAATTACATGTGCAAGGTCAGGAGTGCACCAGACTAGACATTAATTACATGTGCAAGGTCAGGAGTGCACCAGACTAGACATTAATTACATGTGCAAGGTCAGGAGTGCACCAGACTAGACATTAATTACATGTGCAAGGTCAGGAGTGCACCAGACTAGACATTAATTACATGTGCAAGGTCAGGAGTGCACCAGACTAGACATTAATTACATGTGCAAGGTCAGGAGTGCACCAGACTAGACATTAATTACATGTGCAAGGTCAGGAGTGCACCAGACTAGACATTAATTACATGTGCAAGGTCAGGAGTGCACCAGACTAGACATTAATTACATGTGCAAGGTCAGGAGTGCACCAGACTAGACATTAATTACATGTGCAAGGTCAGGAGTGCACCAGACTAGACATTAATTACATGTGCAAGGTCAGGAGTGCACCAGACTAGACATTAATTACATGTGCAAGGTCAGGAGTGCACCAGACTAGACATTAATTACATGTGCAAGGTCAGGGGTGCACCAGACTAGACATTAATTACATGTGCAAGGTCAGGAGTGCACCAGACTAGACATTAATTACATGTGCAAGGTCAGGAGTGCACCAGACTAGACATTAATTACATGTGCAAGGTCAGGAGTGCACCAGACTAGACATTAATTACATGTGCAAGGTCAGGAGTGCACCAGACTAGACATTAATTACATGTGCAAGGTCAGGAGTGTACCAGACTAGACATTAATTACATGTGCAAGGTCAGGAGTGCACCAGACTAGACATTAATTACATGTGCAAGGTCAGGAGTGCACCAGACTAGACATTAATTACATGTGCAAGGTCAGGGGTGCACCAGACTAGACATTAATTACATGTGCAAGGTCAGGAGTGCACCAGACTAGACATTAATTACATGTGCAAGGTCAGGAGTGCACCAGACTAGACATTAATTACATGTGCAAGGTCAGGAGTGCACCAGACTAGACATTAATTACATGTGCAAGGTCAGGAGTGCACCAGACTAGACATTAATTACATGTGCAAGGTCAGGAGTGCACCAGACTAGACATTAATTACATGTGCAAGGTCAGGAGTGCACCAGACTAGACATTAATTACATGTGCAAGGTCAGGAGTGCACCAGACTAGACATTAATTACATGTGCAAGGTCAGGAGTGCACCAGACTAGACATTAATTACATGTGCAAGGTCAGGAGTGCACCAGACTAGACATTAATTACATGTGCAAGGTCAGGAGTGCACCAGACTAGACATTAATTACATGTGCACGTACACTTCCCTATATAGAGAGTGCTAGTACACTTCCCAATATATAGAGTGCTACCACACTTCCCAATATAGAGAGTGCTAGTACACTTCCCAATATAGAGAGTGCTAGTACACTTCCCAATATAGAGAGTGCTACCACACTTCCCAATATAGAGAGTGCTAGTACACTTCCCAATATAGAGAGTGCTAGTACACTTCCCTATATAGAGAGTGCTAGTACACTTCCCTATATAGAGAGTGCTGCCACACTTCCCTATATAGAGAGTGCTAGTACACTTCCCAATATAGAGAGTGCTAGTACACTTCCCAATATAGAGAGTGCTAGTACACTTCCCTATATAGAGAGTGCTAGTACACTTCCCAACATAGAGAGTGCTGCCACACTTCCCTATATAGAGAGTGCTAGTACACTTCCCTATATAGAGAGTGCTGCCACACTTCCCTATATAGAGAGTGCTAGTACACTTCCCAATATAGAGAGTGCTAGTACACTTCCCAATATAGAGAGTGCTACCACACTTCCCAATATAGAGAGTGCTAGTACACTTCCCAACATAGAGAGTGCTGCCACACTTCCCTATATAGAGAGTGCTAGTACACTTCCCTATATAGAGAGTGCTGCCACACTTCCCTATATAGAGAGTGCTAGTACACTTCCCTATATAGAGAGTGCTAGTACACTTCCCTATATAGAGAGTGCTACCTGTGAGAAAGGCGAACCCTCTTACCACTCTAGCAGGCCCGTAGGAAGCAAATGTAAACCTGTACAGCAACTAAGCCACACCCACAATGGGAGTGGCTTTACTTGCTACTGGAATAAACACACCCAACTTATACTCTATCTAATAGCACTCCTTTTGGAGCTACAGCAGGATTTATACAGACATTTTTGTTAGGGGGGGGGGGGGGAGGAAAAATGGGGAGGAAAAATGTGTACCTAATTGGCAGACTGTGCAGGGTATTCAAGGGTAGGGGGATCTGGGGGAAGCAAGAGCTTCTTCCCAAACTGCCTGAACAACATCATAATTGGAAATGATGCTGCTCAGTGAGGACGCCCTGACTGTCCACCTAGTGGGACAGAGGGTTCTAAAACCAGTTGTTCCAGGACTAATTTCTGCCTTAATCTTGTTAAACAAGCCTTCTCGCCGAGGTGAGTATTTAAGCAGTTTAGATATTTCAAAAGTAGTATCTAGAGTATTCCTCAGAATTTGATTATTCTTGATGGTATCTCCAGCAGCTAAATTTAAAGCATGACCATAGCAATGGACAAAAATAGCTCGTGACTCTTCTCCACAAATTTGAGTAGAAGTCCCACCCCTTATACCACACATGTTTGCAGCACCATCATAGCATTGAGCACGACAGTTATGAATGCTAAGACTCATACGACCAATCACATCCTTCAAACTACCAACCAAGACATCTGCTTTTATGGACTCAACATGGTCAAGGCCATAGAAGTCTTCATGGGGTTGAAAATCATCATCAACCCACCGAAAGCAAATTACGAATTGCTCCTTATATTGGATGCATCCGACACTTCATCAGCCATCAGGGCAAAATACTTGGCTTGCTGGATAGAACAGGCTATGTAATGCATTATTTTAATAACTTCATTTTGTATTTGGGGACTAGTATATTTATCAGTTTTCTTACTTAACATGGCCGATATTGCAGGATCGTCCAATGCACGAAGATGCATTAATTGCATGAAGTTACTGGCAACTTCATCACCAGCACCACGAAAAGCTATTCCTCGTCTAGCTAGGAATTGAATATACTGAGCTATCTTGATAAGGTACTCTCTGTTCACGGCTTTTTGCAAAGCATGTTGAGAAGATAACATACTTCCAACATCACTAGTCGTACCTGGTATAGTGATCACTAAATCGGTAGCTGCTTCATGATATTTTGTGCTCTCATGTTTGTTGAAACATCGAGTTCTATCCTTCCAGTTACTGAACCCAGACAAAAAGGTTGAGTCTGCATGTTTCCTTATCATCTTCAGTTTACCTAAAATATATACTAGCTGTGAAATATGGAATGATTGCTGCCAATATGAGTGGCAGCTAGGCTTACTACCAGAAGCTGCCCCACTGTATCTTACCTGTTTGGATTGCTTGCACACACGTGAAACAATAAGCCATGTCTCGTAGTGAAGCCATTTCCATTGGTTGAACCAAGCGCTCTGAAAAGTAAAAAAAAAAAAAAAAAAAAAAAAAAAAAAAAAAAAAAAAAAAAAAAAAAAAAAAAAAAAAAAAAAAAAAAAAAAAGTGTGGTTTTCGTGAAGTAGGCTTGTTCGGTCCAAACCTATACGGCAATTGCCGGAATATTACTTCCTAACAATATAAATCTTCAGAAGAAGTCTCAGCACAACTTCTCTTTCCAGGTTCGCTTTCTTTGACGCCCAGACCTTACTATTGCTTCTCTCTCACAATAGCCTTATCTAGACCAAGTATATAATCAAACAGTCTTCTCTCTCTCTCTCTAGACCTCTGCCCTCCTTTTCTGTATAAGGCAAGTTGATTATAATCAACAATAACAAAATGATGTACACGACCACGCGTCTATCAAGACATCATTACTCCTATTGTTTTCTACCAAATTATATATTACACAGAGCCAAGTCAGCTCAGTTCCGAGTCTCTCTTCATTTCATTGAGGAGTTAGTTTGTTGAGGGGCATTCCTTCTTTCTTCCGGCTTGTTGATTACTCCTTCTCCTCCAAGTCTCTTGTTCTTTTATAGGCAGCTGGTTTATCTTGTGTTGTGCCTAGGATCATTCTCCTCAGAGACTGATCTGACCAATCAGGAGTTCCTTTTTCCAACCAATCAGGGGTCTCTGCTGTTGAAGTGGGATGATCCATAGTTGCGGTTTTGGTTCTGAGTTGGTGGGTGTCTACTGCCACTTGTGGGTGTGTAGTGTCAACCTCCCTCTGACGTGTTTCCCCTCTAACAGCTTCCAGCTGTCAGGGCTTTCTCTGACACTACCACACTTCCCAATATAGAGAGTGCTACCACACTTCCCAATATAGAGAGTGCTGCCACACTTCCCAATATAGAGAGTGCTAGTACACTTCCCTATATAGATTACTAGCTCATGCACAACACCAAGAACTCCAGGATTACTAGCCCACACACAACACCAAGAACTCCAGGATTACTAGCTCACACACAACACCAAGAACTCCAGGATTACTAGCTCACACACAACACCAAGAACTCCAGGATTACTAGCTCACGCACAGCACCAAGAACTCCAGGATTACTAGCTCATGCACAACACCAAGAACTCCAGGATTACTAGCTCACACAACACCAAGAACTCCAGGATTACTAGCTCACGCACAACACCAAGAACTCCAGGATTACTAGCTCACACAACACCAAGAACTCCAGGATTACTAGCTCATGCACAACACCAAGAACTCCAGGATTACTAGCACACACAACACCAAGAACTCCAGGATTACTAGCACACACAACACCAAGAACTCCAGGATTACTAGCTCATGCACAACACCAAGAACTCCAGGATTACTAGGTCAGGAGTGCACCAGACTAGACATTAATTACATGTGCAAGGTCAGGAGTGCACCAGACTAGACATTAATTACATGTGCAAGGTCAGGAGTGCACCAGACTAGACATTAATTACATGTGCAAGGTCAGGAGTGCACCAGACTAGACATTAATTACATGTGCAAGGTCAGGAGTGCACCAGACTAGACATTAATTACATGTGCAAGGTCAGGAGTGCACCAGACTAGACATTAATTACATGTGCAAGGTCAGGAGTGCACCAGACTAGACATTAATTACATGTGCAAGGTCAGGAGTGCACCAGACTAGACATTAATTACATGTGCAAGGTCAGGAGTGCACCAGACTAGACATTAATTACATGTGCAAGGTCAGGAGTGCACCAGACTAGACATTAATTACATGTGCAAGGTCAGGAGTGCACCAGACTAGACATTAATTACATGTGCAAGGTCAGGGGTGCACCAGACTAGACATTAATTACATGTGCAAGGTCAGGAGTGCACCAGACTAGACATTAATTACATGTGCAAGGTCAGGAGTGCACCAGACTAGACATTAATTACATGTGCAAGGTCAGGAGTGCA